>MU383252.1:0-31684 GCA_022495125.1 Xylaria acuta | reverse complement strand
CCCCCCCCCCCCCCCCCCCCCCCCCCCCCCCCCCCCCCCCCCCCCCCCCCCCCCGGTCAAGTCCCAATTCCCAATTCCCAAACCCCTTTCGTATCCTTCATCGCATCTTTGTCCATTGAACAGTTCCTGGTTATTCTGTTAGAAGTACTGTGCTGATCCTTACTTCAACCTGGGCAGTCCTCCAAGCCGAGACAGTAACCTGCATGAAGCTACTAGGCGTGGAGAACGTCTCGGAGCTTGGCCCGAAACATGTGAGTGTAAACACCGGCAAGTTGGAGTTGTCTGGTAACAGCTGGACTAACATATATATACGTAGATCAACACAAGAAAAGTCGAGCGGGACATATTTGACGGTGATGCGAACTTGGAGACGTTTGGGCTGTGGGAGAAGGTCAAGTCCAAGCTGTGAAATATATCGCATAGAATAGATGCTAGGTGTATTGGAGCGCACTACCTACCTCTGCCTTGATGTGCTTCGAAATATATTTTACTTAGACGAGTTTGGTAGTATCGTGCATGTCTCTTAATTTCTTCTTCTAGGTATCTTTCGCTTTCGAGAGGGCTCAGTAGTTTAATCAATAGCTCGTATTTTCTACTAGATAGGTAGGAGATATTTGCGCCAAAGAGGGTGGCTCTTGGGAGGTAGTTTAGGTGCTAACAGTCTGGCGGGTTAGGTCATAAATTAAAGACGGTTAGGACCGGGGTTCGTTGAAGGGCTGATAATTCAAGTTGACTGCGTGTGATCAATGCTTGCTTGTTAAGCGCAGATCCAGATCTGTGTTACGAAGGCCACTAAGTTGTAGAACCTCATATAGATAGCACACAAATCTACATAGAGCGGTCGCATGAGGAATGTACTCGGTACCAGCTAGCTCACGGCAAATTAAGGTTGAAAAAGAACTTGCGACACGAAATTCCCGGTCACAGTCCACCTACATAGTAATGTAGGTGCTGTACTAAATTGCGTGTGCATGGTCTGTGTCCGAGCTGGAATGCCAACGCTGGTTGCGGGTCACCCCGGATTTCCCCAGGCATATGTTGACTCTACACTAGATACGATAGCGTAGGTTTTCAGGTTTGACTGCGGAGGTTGAAGTTGGCCATTTCTGGGGATAGGAGAGGAAAGCCAAGCACCTAGTTTGGTTAAAAATCATGATGACCATGCCAAGATACGGGCCAAGTTATTACGCTAGAGCCATGTACCAAGCAAACTTGTTCAGACCCATTACAGAGTGTTGACAGGTTGAAAATCCCCTTTCACATGTCCTCGAATTTTTTATCTGTTCCTCGGCCGAGGGAACAGAAACTGCTTGGCTCTAGATCCGAAGTGTGGCACAATCGGCTTGCCCCCCTTCGGTAAGGATTGCGTGCAGTCCTGCATGGAATCCTGGATATGTGCGGGGCGATTATAGCAAGACATGAAAGCAAAACGGGGGGATCACGGGCTCTAGTTCTCAAGGAGGGAGTAGAGCCGTAATGCGCCGAAGCTCACCAACCAAACATCTTGCTCCAATGCCTAATGTAGATCCAAGAGCAGCATCGGATACTTGTACTAGGAACCCGGCCTACTCCCTGTGCACCTGTAGGTCACTGTCTGCATAAAATCACTTCACCCCTCGTGAACCTTGTTCGCCCCCGATCCGAGTCCATCATTGGTCACATTCGTTTGCTGCACTGACACACGAATATCCCGAACTGTCATTCTCGTATCCTCCTTGCCCGATTCTCCTACCTCTCGTGGATAGATGTCGTTTAGCGTTCTGCTAACAAGACAACTAACAGCCAGATACAGGCATGTTTGACAGGGAATGAAGCATGCCACCAGGTCCAGACGAGTCCAGGGGCAAATGCTACATACCAGTCTGGTATATACTGTACAATAGTAGAACTGTACCTAAACTATACTACTTACGGTAATTTATAGGCTATATGTTAGGTATACTAAGGACATACACTATCGTGATAACCCTCATCCATTGCCTGTTCCTCTCAGGACTACCATGCTCCACGGGTATCGCTCCGTTATTGTGCATATGCAATAACGAACGGACGAGGACGTGCATCAAATCAAGTCTCATGATAGGTACCCTATGCGCTTTGTCTCCTTCTGTTCGACTTGGTCTTGTTTTTTCATGTCGAGGTAGCAGACACTCCATGCTCGCTGGCTCACCTTCGCCTGGGTAACTGGGAATCGACGTCCTTTATATCTTCCGCTCATTACGATATCGCACTTTGTTCGTCCAGGCGACGGGAAATCTAATCAAGATGTCGGACTTGAAGCTAGATGCGACAGAGGCTGAGACAGCGCCCAGGGCTGCGTCCGCGAAGAAGAGCCACTTCAAGCGTTTCTGGTGGGCTTACTTGCTCGCCTTCCTCGTTGTTGCTGCTGTCGTGGTAGTGCCTTCGGTGTAAGTTCATAGCCTCAAGTGGTTGTTAGTGGTAGTGTTTGGTAGATTTTAACTGATCGGGTGCCCAGATTGCTCGTAGCAGTACCGAAGTTGGCGCAACAGAAGCTGAACGAGGCCAAGTTAACGATAGACGGGATTACCGTCACAAACACACAGGCAGGCTCTTTCGTCATGGGTATCAACTCTACGATTGAGGCAGACGACTCGGTTCATGCCACCATCGATGCGTTTGAAGGCACAATGTACTTGGCGGATGTCGACCCCCCGTTGGCAATTGTGCAGATTAACTTCCCTCAAACGACTTCCTCTTCGGTTCAGGCTGTCAACATCAGCCAGGACATTCAGATTTCGGATCTGGGCTCTTTCACGACATTCAACAAGGCCCTTCTATCCAGAGAGTCCGTCAACGTACAAGTGAAGGGAGACACCCACATTCATGTCAGTGGGATCTCCCGTGCCTACCCCGTCACATTCGATAAGACGGTGACCTTGAAGGGTCTAAACAACTTTAACGGACTTTCGATCTCGGACTCTACTATTAGCGCTCTCGCCACCAAGAATAACTTCAACGCAACGGCCCACATTCCCAACCCCTCGGTATTAACCTTGGATATTGTAAGTTGTTGCGTCGCCATACCCTTCAGAGTCTCGGCTTGCATGCGCCTAGGTTCGTTTGATTCGCGGGACTAACGAAATGGAAAACAGGGAAATACAACCTTCACAAACTATTTCGACGGCAAGGCCATTGGCCAGACATACATTAACAACCTCGTGCTCTACCCCGGCGATAACACTTTCCCCACGAGCTCGGACATTCAGCAGCTGCCTATCCTCAACGCCCTAACTCAAGAGCCTTACTGCGAGCTCGGGGGCAAGCTACCCTTCCAACTCGAGGGCAAGAACGTCGTGAACAACGGCCAAGTCCTTCCGTACTTCCGAGACGCGCTCGCAGCGAGTAACCAGAGCGTCACCATCGATCTAAGCGAAGCGGCGAAGAAAGCTGGTCTCCCTATCAAGTGCATTAAAATATTGAGAAATTAGACGTGTGTAACTACATGTCTAATGAGGAACGTGGAGAAGATGGACCTGAATGTTGAGATGCAATACCACCCATGGATTTGATTACGTTTATTTTCAGGATGCCTTGTCTCGCTCTTGCAATGATACTGTACTACTAGAGATGAAAAGTAATGCGGTGCAACCGAGTTGGTCTTATTAACGACCTCGTTTTCCTTAAATACGTTGGTATGCGAAGTAGCCGTCGTCGATTTACGTCGATGGCCTATGAAACTCGTTATGTATATATAAAGTGTTGTATGGTGGTATAGGGGATTTGGCTTGTGCAATGATACCAAAAAACCCAGAAAGATGAGTGAAGCCTCACGTCTCTTATACACGATCGGGAGCAGTATCCAGTAAACCCAAAGTTCGCGATATAAATGCAACACCTTCCAACATCCTTGGGACCCATAAGCTGTATATTCCGGTTTCCGTATATATCTATTTGTACATAGACCAACCAACAAGCCGGTATTTCCGCATCGCGCTCGCTTCGACACACCCCCTTTTTCAACTATGAACCCACCCTGACTTCTACAGATGGGCAATCTGCAAACGGCACAGCTATAGGCTTCTCAAGACACACTCGGACCTGCCAACCTCTCTCATTCATAGGCTGTGGGCTGTCGCCGATGCGGAACTCGTCGAGAATCTTTCTGGCGATGTGCGTGCCCAGCGCCTCAAGTGTCTCGAAAGAAGATGATTGCAAGGCCTATTTGAATCATTAAAAATTATTGCGTAATGTTCGGATTTGCACGTCTCATGTGTAAATGATGCAAGCCTACAATACCATTCATCGAAAAGGACAACTTGGCATGGAATATTCAAGGCAAGAGGAAGAGGGGGGATTAAAATACGAATACATTCAGCTCAACCATAGATGGGGGGGGGGGGGGGGCCTATCACATACCTCAACAACAGCCCTCTCCAGCTCAGTATGGATATCTTCCCGGACATCGAAACGATCGATCTCGACATCTACGACAACCATCTGCTTCGCGGCCCGCTCGTTGGAATTGACGCCGATGAGCGTGGGGACGTGCAGGCCGTGGAGGCGGAGGCTGCGCGCGTACGAGCGCAGGGGGTTCTTCTTCTCCCCGTCCCCGAGATCGCCCGCGTCCTTGAAACACGCGGTGGTAGTCAGACTCACGCCGGAGCCGAGCAGCGACGCCTTGGGCAGGTGGAGCGTGAGGCCGAGGGAGCGCAGCCGCGCGGCGTCCAGGAAGGGGACCTGGTCCGGGGGCAGCGCCACGCGACTCCCGTCCACGACGCGGCCCGTCATCTTCACCCACAGGATCTCGAAGACGTCTGCGGTGCGGGGGATGCTGCTGCTGCTGCTGCTATTGCTGCTATCTTCTTCCTTCTTGGCTGCCTCGACCCTGGCGCCAGAAGATGGCCTAGAGGATGGTGAGGGGAAGAGCCCCATGCCCTCCAGGAGCGTCTTGCTCAGGTTACCGTAGTGCACGGTCTCGGCGTCGACGGCGTCGCGGGCGGACGACGTCTCGAACGGTCGCGCGAACGACACCTCGGACGAGAGGAGTACGGGCTGCGGCTTCCCGCCGCGGCCCCAGGCGTCTCGGCCCGCGTTCATGACGCTCTGCAGGTTGCGCACGCGCACGATGGCCGGCGGCTCGCCGGCCTCGGCGCGGACTTGCCATGTGCTGACTAGCGGTGCCGCGGGATCTGGGTCTGGATCGGCGCCCTTTGCACCGGGCGGGGATTTCCACAAGGACGAGAGCATATCCGATTGAATTTCGCCGGACCGTGAGCTTCGTCTTTCGTGGATTGCTCTGCTGTTCTCGTCTCCGTTCGTTTTCGGGCACTCGACGATGACGTAGATCGAGTGTGAGAGCGAAACCCGGCGGGTGATACTGAAGGCGGGGTTGATGGCGATAGTATCTTGATCTTCTTGTCCCAGTCAAACATCTACTATAAATCCGTCATGTATACTGTGTATCTATTATAGACAACTTTACTGCAGAAAGCGTTGAGTTCTTTTTCTGACTATTGAATCTATAAGAGGCTGAAGAGTGAGTGCGTTGGACAGAGAGAGATATGAGTTGTGAAGTTCTCTAAGTCACCACGGGTCCGCCAGAAATGCCCCACCTCTCACCTTCACACCAGTAGCTTGACAACCTGATGCAACGCAGTGTTTATATATACTTTAAATTGTTTCTTGTAAGTACCTTATATACTATAAGGAGCGTGGTCTAAAAGGCTCGTAGTTAGAATATTATGAAAAGAAATTTAATGCTCATATGTCATAAGCTCATTCGCAAACCGTACGTGTATGATGATCTTCCCCTCAACACCAAATTCAACAAGAGACACTGGTTCAAATCGGTCGGCTGGGATGTCATCTCTCTCTCCATCTCCACCCATTGGAGCATCATGTCCCTACCAGATGCTCTTAAGGCTCCGGCAGCTCTAGAGCCATTACGTAGTTGACGATTTCCGCAGACTTACCCCATTTCGTGCAATCGACTGCAACATTCGGGGTCAGTATTTGCCATTTTGAGTATGACGTCTAGATGGGTCGTTTCGTTCAGGAGGTAGAGAGCTCCAGTTTGGCTCCAGTCCGGACAGGACCCTTTGTCTTCTTGGAAATGACTGGTGCGAAAAGAGAACGACGCTGAGAATTACTTACTGCTCTGTCTGTCGATGTCGCGGAACCCGCAGCTCAAGTAGAGCGAATGGCCTTCCGGTGACGATTCCAGGTAGGCGGGAAGACCAAGTCTCTTTGCCTCCTCTACACCCCACATAACGAGCATTCTGCCGGCGCCCCTACGCTGGTGCTCCGGGGCGACCTGAAGCCCTCTCAGGTCTATTATCTTCTTTAGTTCTTGCGCTTCCCAGAATAGTAGGGCAAAAGTCCAAGTTTGTAGGCTTTGAGTGGGTGAAGAAGGGGACCGGGACAAAACAACGACTTACGAGTATACTTCTTGCCTGCATAGTGCTTAACACGCAACTTATACAGGCCACCAAACAGCGCCTCACAGGCTTCCACGTTGCATCCAGGGCCGAAAGGCCTGGATCCCGGAGGAGGTTGGGAGCCGTCCTTGACGTTCCACTGGGCGAAGCCGATCATCTGCTTGTTGTCCTCGGTGGGCTCGATGTCCGTGTCGACGACCTTGAGCCAGCGCACCGAAGAGTCCTCGCGGAGCTCCTTCGCCATCTCTTCGGCACGGGGGTTGCGCCCGGGCTCTGGCTCGGGAAACGGACCTGGGAAGAGGACTTTGTCGAAGGGGTTTGGTGCATATGCCGCCCTCCCAATGGCTGCGGCACGCGGGGCGTCGGCCTCGGTGGCGACCTGGAGTATCAGAGGCATTCTTTTGGATGCGATGGATGCGATGGATCGATGGATGGATACTATGCAAAATGGACGGGGCTGTGCTGCGAAGAAGGCACGAATACTGGTGATACGCCGGTTGGAATCCAATTTATATTTTTGGAGAAAGGTGGCTACTAGTCTAGACAGAATAGATTACTTGATGTTGTTGTTTCTGAAGGCGCGCCCCCCTTCGTACATCGCACATCGTACACCGTATATCGTATCTGTCCATATATGCTCCCTTAGCCACCTTTATATCGCCTACCTTTCGTGGCTAGTTAGGAGCTGAGGTCTTTTGGTGTGGCACATGGTATAATCTCGCATTGTATCGTGATCCAGACGAGCGAGGCATGAAATGTGAGTCATCGGCGTGCTACCTACTCATTGGTGAGTTCGGTCTCGTAAGATGGATGCTAGACAGGGTGCGAGGATCGCTGACGGGGATGCCGTCGAGAACCGTTGGCGCATGACTTCGTTATATTTCCCTCACCGAACGCTGCCCAACCTAACGAGCGGAAGAATACGGAAGCGTTTGCAGTGGTCGGGCTTTTGCCAAATATAACATTATTCAAATACGGAACATGGGTGCTGAGAAGATATGGTGTTGGGGATGACCTTGATACCTGACGGTGGCTTACTCGGTTAGAGCAGTACTTAGAGCACTAAGTGACTTGAATATAGTGGATTGAGACCGCTAAGGAATGGCTTCCAACAGCGCCTCAGTACCTACCTACTGTACACGTCTCCCCACATCATTCCGGAGTCGTAATGAGATAGCAGATTTCGATTTCGAGAGCTTCGGTTCGATGGGGTTCGATAGCGAGATGAATGAATAAAAACTATTCCATCCGGCAAGCTCGCCGGCAGTACCCATACCAAACCCGACTCATGAAAGCCGTCTAGAGGACCGGTTTAACGCGACCTGTTTTGGGGTTACAAAGATGCCCACACTTCCAGAAGGGCTCATTCTCAAAGGCGCATCCGCCGGGCCACGCGGTCGAGGTATCGCGGCTGCGCGTGTCTTCCAGCCGGGCGACTTAATCGCGACGTTCGGCTCGCCGAGCATCGCGATCCCCGATAGTCCGCACCTGTCAACGACATGCAGCGGCTGTCTGTTGCCCGCAACTCCGGCGTCGGATCCCCCTTCTACGTCACAGCCCGCGAGGGTAGTGCGAGCGTGCACCGGCTGTCGGACGTTGGCCTACTGTTCCCCGGTATGTCAGAGATTAGACTGGACGACAGGGGGCCATAAGGCCGAGTGTAAAGTCTTCAGGCGCGTGCGAGCCGAGGGCCACGACTTTTTGCCTACCCCTGTGCGTGCACTCGTGCAGGTGCTCTTGCGGTCTGAGATGGGCGCCGCTATGGGGGAGTTGGAAGGACATGTCGACAGATTTCGTCGAGAGTCGGGCAAGCTGTGGGCTGATATGGAGTTGCAGGCTATGGCTGCTCTGCATTACCTTGGCCGTGAGACGAATGCTAAGAGTCTGGCGGAGGCGATCGAGGTCTTATGCAAGGTGCGTGTTTTGAGTAGATAGAGAAGAGGCCAAAGGGTCCTTCTTTATAGAAAAGCGCTGGCCTCTACATGACTTGTTTCTAACTTGGGGATACAGTCACAAGTGAACTCGTTCAACCGGCTGGACGAGGACGTTGAACAAACCGGGCTCTTTATGAACACGGCTCTGGCCATGGTCAATCACTCATGCATACCGAATGCTTTTGTGCAGTTCGTCGGCCGGAAGGCCGTGCTGCACGCATATCGAGAGGTCAGGAAAGACGAAGAGATCGAGATCTCGTACATTGGTAAGCGATAAACATTATCTTACTACCTAAGAGCAGATCTAATCTATTATCTTCAAGACTGTAATCTCCATCTTTCTCAGCGTCAAGAGGCCCTCAAGACACGATATCACTTTACATGCAATTGCCCACGCTGCAAGGACGACATGGACGTATATCAAGTTTCTCGGGGATATCCGCATCTGCGTCTGAACAGCCTCAGTCTAGCACCAGATATCCAAAAACTACTAGACTCTCACACACATGGCCCTCTTAGCGGCAACGAATCACTTAGTGCTACAGTCGAGGAGATATACCCGTGGTGTTCCACTCCCCTCCTCGACCTCAGCGCAGCCGACAGGCAGAAACAGCTACGTCGGCGTTGGGCAGCGTGCAAACCTCTTCGCAACTTCCGCATCCCGGCCTACGCCATTGAGCCATTGCCGCGGGTCCTCGCAGAAGCGAGCATGTACTTCGGGGAGCAGGGCAACTTCGCATACAGCCTATGCATATCCAGTTTTCTGGCGACAGACGTAGACCCGTACAAGGCAGCCGCGCCCTTCGCGCCGCAACGGGTAAAAGGGCTGTTGATGATCGCAAAACTGCTCGCGAACACCGCACCACCACCCGCGGATCTAGGCGGGGCGAAGGCCTTGACATCGCCGTCGTCGACTAAGAGCTTACGGGGAGCGATATCCAAAGCCATGGGAAAGATGGACCAAGCGACCATGTGCCAGATCCTCCTCGAACTCGTCGCGTATCACGCCCCCGCGGCGCACTCGGAGGAGTGGGGCGTCTTTCGCGAAGCGAGGGACTTGCTGGGCGATCTCGAGGCCCTCCAGGGCCGGGAGACGGAAGACGCGCTCGTCAAGGCGTTCATGCGGAATCCGAACGGAGCCGAGGAGCGGCTGTTTTTCGAACAGGCTATACTCGGTCCACTACGGGAGCTATCTGCTTTCTGTGTGAATATCATGGATAGCGAGTTTGGTTCATGATTATACACGAACTCGGTGCTTCTACTATTACATAATTCATTGTCATAGAATCTACGAGAAGGAAGCGCCCTCTACGAACATTAAATTCGGGATATGGCAGTGGGCAAAAATTCGAGTCAAAGTCTCGGTCCACGGTGCTCCGGGTCTAGTAGATAGGTCCTCTTATGACATCCCGTCGTCAGCGTCACCAAAAAGCCCTGCACTACCTTTGCTAGGTTTATACGAAGTATGACGAAGTCCAACTTTGGAATGAAGCCCGCGTCAGCTGATAGCAGGATTTGCAAAGTTTCCTAGGCTATTATGGGTTGCCTGAATATCTTCCACATCTAGTAAATTCTAGGCTCAAGGTTTGTTACCTCTAGCGAGAAGAAAGCCTGAACACTATACTATGGGCTCGTTGATGGCGGAGAAGATACTCCTCTTGGAATGGGAGGTCTACTTTATAAATGAAGCCGGCCTCTTCTGGAATGATTATAATAGTAATCTTAGAGCTGTGGCCGGTCAAACGTGCGTGACTATGTGGCTGAGGCTATGGGTTTCATAATAGGGGTCATGAGGGGAGGAACCTAAAGTCTCGAGAAATAAATTAAGCATAAACAAGCAACTGGACCTGAGGCAGAACTATAAGTTGTCCGATGTGGTATCTTGTATAGTCTTGTTGGTTGCTGGCTCGCTCCGTGGATGTCCCGGAAATTTTGATCAAATATCTGGATGCTCATCTAATATGTAGGAAAGCCCCGGAACGCTGTTCACAGATTCTACCTCTTGTGGCAGCATCACTGTGGCTGAGTCGAATCCCAAGACGACTTTGGCGCACAATGTCTTGAAGTTGAATAGGTCTCAAGATATGTTTTCTACTAGATTAGCCTCTAACTTTGCGAATAGTTGTCGCTGACTTTGAACCACGTTTCCTCAATGTCCGTTTATCAACAGCCCCAGATTTTGTAAGCTTTGGGACACCAACCCTTGATGAATCTCGGCGTGCTTTCGGAGGCGGCGGGGAGTATGAGGTAGTGGCGTGGGTAGTGAGCGACTGGCTTACATAACCCTCGCTTGCATTTAGAGCAGCAGAAGGAGAACCGGCGCTGATACCATCTTCCACATGACAACCTGAAGAAACCTTACAATTCGAGTTCGTTAATTGAGAATGAGCGGGCTCTTCTCGTTGTAGGCTGATTGCGGGACCCTTCTGCGAAGTAGTTTGTGCTTCCATCCTCTGTACGCGACCCTTCAGCAGCTCGAATTCCATTTGAAGTGTCTCAACTTGACTTGCTCTTTGGCCAATCTTTGTAATATTGCTAGTGAGGATATCGATTTCGCGTATAGAAAAGGCGGGACTAGTAGTAGAGGATTTGTAAGATCGCTCGAGCGCCAACTCCTGTCTTAGATGTTGCAGCTCGGCCTTCAAAGCAACTATATCCTCGGTGTTTGCCTTGGACGCTAACAAGGCCGCTTTTGCTGTGGTTCGGGCACTTTCGAACGATGCTTGGAAATCATCCAAGTCCTGTCTTGCGTTCTCAAGTTTCGTGCCAAGTAGGTTGAGCTGTTGCTGGTGCTTTTCCCACTTGTCACAAAGCTCAACCCTCCAAGATGCGTTAGCTTCTGCGGCGGCGTTTCTAGTAGGCGGCGACTCTTGCCCAAAGTGACTATGAGCCGCCGATGGTTGTAATGTTTTCTGAATTTCCTTGATCTCTGTCTGAGTAGACATGATATCGTCCGCTAACCCTTTGGTTTTCGTGCTGTGATCCGATAAATCGCCTGTCATTTGTACCATCTCGTTTTTCAGATTTTCGACATCCTCATCGATACGCTGCACAGTCTGGTTAAAAGAAGCGACAATATGGTAGCCAGCTGTATCAAGCCGCTCTATTTCTTCTCCTTGTGCATCAATCTTGCTTAGTATATGATCCAGCTTAGGAATTCCATTCGTCGCTTGTCTGCGATTGCAGTTCTCAGAGGATCTGGAGACATGATCATTGTCTTCAGAATTGCCTTCAGGCCGGACTTCGTCAGTAGGCGGATTCTTTAGGTTTAACAGCCTTTGGATGGTAGGCTGTACGGTGCCATGGCCGTCGAGGTCCTTGATTTGAATAGATGAAGTCCGTAGTAAGAGCTGGCCCCTACGACTATCAGATAGCGTAGACACAGTGTAGGCGCTGAAAGGACTCACTCATGAAGAACGTGGTTGACGGCAGAGCTTAGGCATTTGGAACCCAATACTGAACGACATTGACTGCACACTACGTTTTGAATAGTGCTTCGCCGGGCTTTTGTTAGTAAGTCGTTCCCAATGACAGCGCTAGTTGAGGTCATACCAGCCAGCCACTATAGTCCCAGTCTCTCCCTGTTGTACGGCGCCCTCTGGACTTATATCGAGAGCATGAACGACAGGGCTAATGTATCTCTTGCCTATCTGGGCCCATAGGTTCAGAAGGGAGCCCAAGCGATGCTCGCATTGGCTGCAGCAGGCTGTTACGGTCTCCATAGCCGCGAATAGGCGAATAGGTGATGATTGTCGTGGCACTGATTATTGCCTGTTGCCAGATTCTCATTGGGCATTGGGTCTTGATTGAGGATGTCATCGGCCACCGTTCGAAGCTCCAGTGACACCGGTAAGATTGTCGATACGATGAGGGAAACACTGATGATGTCACATTTTGTTGGAGTCGATTGGCGGGTTTCTGCGTTGTCGCGTGAGTCGTTGATTCAATAGGTAGGAAGATGAGGTTGGGGGTTGTAGTTGCAGTGCGGCATCCTCTAGCTACGGGTACCTATACACATTTACTATGTACAGGTTCTACAGCCTAGGTACCTACATGTAGGTTACAGGTAGGTGCCTCAACGCAAGGCACCTACCTACGTACTACAGTGCCACGACAGGCGAGAGGAAGCGTCATTGGCGTATCGTTAAAGAAACCGCACAGGGTTAAGGGAACGTATTCTAGAATTCATTCGAAGGCTTCATCATAAGGACCGGCTTAAGGGTCTGTCACAAAAGGGGTTTAAAGTTGTTATAAGAAGGGTCTACGTACATAGTTAGTAGTTACAACAGGCATGGAATGGCTGTGGTAGTATACCTTGCCTACCTACCTTAAGTACTTAGGTACCTAGCCTTATCCGCGTTGGGGGTGGGGCTACGAGGAACACGCCTGTATCTGCTTTTCTCGGGACTATTCTTCCCATCCAAGCTAGAGCAACCCTCACCAGCTTCTCTGTTGGCAGCGCCCGTCCCATATCAGCCGTATGCGCACCTAGCACACAAGCAAGCGTGCGACCATGGAGGACCTCAATGCGACGCACGACGTCTTCAATCCCGACGACTTCCTAATCACCACGAACGGCGTCCTCGGTGGTGATGGGGATGGGGATGGGGATGCGAAGGCGCTGGCCGAGGTCGCCGAGGTGGCAGATCCCCAGCTCCCGCTCCCACTGCCGCTCCCACTGCCGCTCGACCTCTCCAAGGACGCGACTTCAAGCGACACCACCATTAGCGATGCTAGCAGCCTGAAGCGCTCCAAGCCCCACGACGACGATGACAGCGGCGGCTGGGAGACGGTCGATCGCCAGTCCAAGAAGGCAAAGAAGTCGAAGAAGATTCCCCAGCCCGCGTCGTCCAATTACCCTGCCATAAGCTTCAATTACAATGCCAAGCTCCAGTCCAAGATCTCGCTGGACCAGCTGCGGAACCTCGTTCTCTACATCTTCGCCGAAGGCGTATCGCCCCAATGGGTCGCCATCGCCAACAGACCCCAATTCCGCAAGATTGTCGCCATCATGGTGCCTGGTTTGGAAGAAGCCATGTTCAAGCCACACGTCGACTTCGCTACATACAACGAACAGTGCTTTGATCTGGACCAGAAGTCGCGTGTCCTGACTTCCCCCGACGACTACTACCCTCGGCTGCTGAAGCGGGATGAGCTGCCCGAGATCCTGAAAGACTTCGCCGACATGTTCCCCCACTTATGGCCTGTCAAAACGCCGGGAAACGAGAAATACGGCTTTATGCGATCGCCCTTGGGCACCATGTTGACTGCGCCAACTGAGAAGACGAAGGAGGAAAAGGCCACGAAGGGCGTCCAACCGGCCAAAGAGCCTAAAGGTTGGAAAGATGAGCGCACAAGGATTACCGAATTTCTTGCTATGCCGGAAGACTTCCAGCCTAATGGCTATGTGCTACATCCTGCCTGTATACCGGCGGAACGACGCAAGAACTACCAGTACCCTGACGGCTGGGTTCATACGTTTGTCGAGAATTTCGAGGACGGAAATATACCAGAAGAGGAGATCCAGCAAGGAAGCGTCACAGCTGGCCGCGACGTCTATGCTCTCGATTGTGAAATGTGTATGACCGGCCCAGACGAATACTCATTAACAAGAATAAGTCTTGTTAGCTGGGACGGTACTATTATCCTGGATGAGCTAGTTAAACCCGACAAACCCATCATCGATTATGTTACTCGCTTCTCCGGCATTACCGAGGAAATGCTTGCTCCTATTACGATAACATTAAACGATATACAAACCAAACTACTGCAAATTCTATCCCCTCATTCCATCTTGATCGGGCACTCATTGGAGTCGGACCTAAAAGCGTTGCGACTCACTCATCCGTTTATCGTGGATACCGCACTCCTCTTCCCACATCATCGGGGGCCACCGCTAAAGAACAGCTTGAAATTCCTTGCTCAGCGATTTCTCAAACGCGAGATACAGAACCGTACTGGCGGGCATGATTCGATCGAGGATTCGAAGGCATGCTTAGATCTTGTCAAGATAAAATGCGAAAAAGGCAAAGCATGGGGACACCATGAATCACAAGGCGAAAACCTTTTCCGACGTTTAAACCGGGCTGGCACGTCGTATCGCGCCAACGGTGGCATCGAAGCCACAGGTGGCCTTCGTGTGGGCAAGACGAGTGCCATGATTGACTGGGGTGACCCGATGAAAGGTGCAGGAGCAGCTTCGACCTTCCCACTCGGCTGTAGGTCAGATGAAGAGGTGCTGGAGAACATCATTCGTGCAGTGCAGGGCGATCTGGCTGCCGAGGAAATACCCGCCGGCGGCGTGGATTTCGTCTTTGCACGGTTCCGAGAGCTCGAGGCATTCCAGGGTTGGTGGAATCAGAACAGGAATACGGATACCTTGCAAGTGCCAGACATGTCTGGTATGACCCTCGAGGCCTGCGTTTCAAATCTTGCCCAGAGGATCAAACGCATACACGACGCCTTGCCTAAATGCACCGGGTTTGTTGTATTTAGCGGTTCTGGCGACCCCCGAGAAATGAGCCGCCTGCAGGCAATGCAAACCCAGTTTAAAAAGGAATACAACCCCGGTGGTAATTGGGATGAGTTAACCGTCAAGTGGACAGATGTGGAGGAGCAGGCGCTTAAGAAAGCCGTCGGAATCGCACGAAATGGCATCGGCTTCATTGGTGTCAAATGATAGCACCTTTTAGCGCAGGTTCGACATCTGCTTCTGCATGATCTCGCTTACTGTGTACGAGTATAGACGGCGGTCCCGGGGATGGGGGTGGACACAAAAGCATCATGACAACGTTTCGTTTTACGAGTCTTACGCATTTGTCTTTTTGGGCGCCTCGGGGAGTAGGCAGGCAAAAAAATCTATGAACCGCAAGGTTTACGACTGCAGTGACATATACGAATATCGAGATACCCAGCTTCATGAGGCTTTCATCGGTATATATAGGTTTAGAGACATGACGAATAATCAAATGCATTCATCTACAGGGGGCTTTAATAGGCTCGCTTCCCATAATTCGCTAGCCGTCGAATCTTGCTATTATGGGTTGATCGCCTCCATTGGCGTAAGGGAAGTCTATTTCCCCTACAATTCGTGTGCGGCATGGGATGAGTAGTAATCAGAAATGCCTCAGAACGGAATTCCGGGCTGGGAATGAATGAGTGACATCGTGAGAATTCGTTTGCATATTACTGCCAACAGAGGATCGCCTGGATGACGACGCAAATAGCGAAAAAGTCCTATTCCGCCCCTTAGTCCTTCCTACCCATTTCCGTTGATGGCTATCTATACTATTTTTCTGCGTCGGAGTTGCGGTCGACGATAAGACGTTTCCGCAGTGTGACCAACAGCAGTAGCTCATCTGGGAAAGTTGCAATGCCAGGTAGCCTAGCCCCCAAATTAACATACTATGTAGGCCAGATAGACGCGGACCCCATTCACATGCCTACCCAAGGTTACATTCGTCATTCGACCCCGGTTTCTATGTATCTTGACCTAAGATCTGTTCCCGTCCGTTCCGCTCTAGCGGAATTTCCGCGCGGGTTTTACGCAATGCGAGGCAATTGAAAGATCGCTAACAGACGGGAGTAGGGAATTTCATGTGCATTTTCCAGATGGTCGTGTAAAATGCCAGACCAGGGATTGCGATGCTTCACTTCCACTTTAGAATTAGCCGGCTATAGACGCGAGTCATGGGTATTATACGCGATCACATGATAAATATCTACTTGGGTAAGTAGGTAAGGTAGGCAGTTGGTAGACACTTGCTTATGTAGGAAGCCCAGACGAGGCGTGAGAATAAGGTTGGAGGCGGTGTTAGGTGAGCTGCAGATGCGCTGCGGCGCGTGACAGTGAGGTACCTAGGTGAGTCGCAGCACAACCGCAACAGAACCGCGAACAAGGGCTGAATTACCAACAGCTTTTAACAACACCACCCAACCAACATCGAATGGAACACTGGACCAACAATGCCGAAAAACACAAATCTCTCTCGGCCAACCAGCGCACCCTTTTTACACAGTTTCGTCGCCCGTGATACGAGCTACCAAGGCAGCTGGCTCTCTTGGTTCTTCGGGGTCGGAGCAGATGGATGCATCGTGCTCACTTTAGGCAGGGGCAAAAAAAGGGGAGGAAAGCAATGTTAGTTGGGAAATTTCTATTCGAAATTACCCATGGTATGAGGCAAATGCCTACCTACCTACCTACCTACCTCACTTATGTATCAATGAATGTAGGTGAGGCAGAGAATAAAAAGCAGGGTTGCTTCAACTTAAGTATATATAAGCCCGCAATGACATCCCTAAAGTGAGGCGATCCCGCAATAGCATCATCATCATTCATCCACCTGGGTTTTTCCCTAGAAGTGACTAAGATATCAATACATTACTACCCTTATATCAATACAATACCATCTCAATCAATATCTGGGTGCTTCCCCAACATCACCTCCAATCCTTAATCCACCCACCCATCCATCTCCATCTAACTGGCATAACCACCCACAAATTCCCTGTATCAACCACAAGAAAAAAACAACCCAACACTTCGGTATAACCTCTTATTTACGAATAAAACCATGTCCCCCACGTTCCTCTTCCCCCAGGACCCCAGTGCCGACTCAGCATACCTCTCGCTCCATCCCCTCATAAACTGCGACTCCTCCAGCTCCGGGTCTGTCTCGAATGACCGGCGAGGAAGCAGGGCCAGAGGAGACATGATGATGATGGTGATGATGCACGCGCCACTCCCAGCGTGCAGCGGCCGGATATTCGTAGGCCCGTCGTCCCCGTCGTCAATCTCCTAGCTCGGCTGAGACGAATCATTCGTCGCACCGACTCTTCACTGTCTAGCCGTCATGGGTGAGAGGAGCCCATTCGCAAAGCCCCAGGGTAGCGGGTTCCTAAGGTGATGGATCCAGAATAAGAATGGTCAGTCCGAGGATAGAGAGGGCACCCGTGAAATGGATGGGCCCCAGGAAGCAAGCGCGGGTATTGGAAATAGCTAGAAGTACCGACTCCAAATAGTGATCTACCCTACTTCCGTGGTTTGTTAAACGGAGATCGCGTGGTTCAGGGAAGAGAGGATAAGAGAAGAATTCGGCACTGAGAGAGGTCAGAGTGAACAGAGCTATAGGTGCAATTCACGCAAGGCTCTCGGACAGCTGTAAATGATCATATCAATAATAGTGGTATACTCCTAGTCTGACTAGACCTATAGTTCTAAGCACGTCTTTCTTGGTGCCGCGCATCCAGGTTTCAATTCTATGAAAACCCCAGAGTGCAGATGTCGCTGGAAAAAGATTTCCCACAAGTTTCTGTCGAGGAAGATTCTTTTGTCACTATCGTTGAATAACTGTAGAAAGTAGAGGCTGGTTTTGGCATTAGGAATGAACCAACTGTTGCTGGTAACCTTTTGATAGGCGCTGTCCTAAAAGTCGATGTCACCTCGGAATATCTCCGGGTCGACACCGTTGACCACCTTCTCGGCGAGGTCCCGCCGTCCCATTTGCGTAAACACACGGCGTAGGGTGTCGTACAAATTCGTGCTACGGTTCTGTGTCGTCATTGCGTCGATTTGCGCGTCGCTGACATCTCCTCCCAAAAGTTCTCTTGCCTTCTCGCGGCCTTCCCGCTCCACCGTCTTGTGCATGTTAAGCGCCGCCAACAAGTGTCCCGCGGCTTCGGTGTGGCATCCCATGTTGATGCAACTGACTCCTAGGTTGTACCGTGCTCGTACAAAGTTGGAGCGAAGCGTGAGGGCCTTCTCATAAGCCGCAATAGCCTCCTCACTCTTGCCGCTGTTAGCAAGAGTAGCGCCGAGTCGATTCCATAGGAGGTGTAGTTGATTTTCATTGTTGGACGAGCCTAGCTCTGAGGATGCTAGAGCTGATGAAAAGCAATCAACTGCCTTCTCGTATTCTTCAGCCCCGTAGAAAAGAACCCCTAGGCCAACTTGCACGTCGGGGTCCATGTGCTCACCGTCCGGGCTGAGCCGGGCCGCTTGGATAAATAAGTTGGTAACCTTGTCATGAAGCTGCTGGCGGTCGGTAAAACCAAGTTCCAGTGCCGGAGATAGCTCTGCTGGTGCTATAATAGAGGGGTAGCGAACTGATAGCCAACGCTCCAAGGTCCGGTACGCAGTACTGTCATAGCCTTCGTTTGTATATGAAACTGCTAACGTCATGAGCGCCGTAGAATTATTAGGGTCGAGCTTTTTAGCTTGTTCCAACGCCCGAATAGCTGCTGTCTCTTTCTCATTCTGTGCCTGCGCGATTCCAAGCTGGACCCAAGCATCCACATGTGTAGGATCTTTTTGGATGGCCGCCTCAAAGGCCAGAGCAGCCAGCGAAAGATTGCCACCCTCATCTAGAATGCGCATACCTTCTTCAAAAGGATTCGTCGTGTCTTTGAAGAGATTATCATCCTCAAAGAGGTAGTCCTCTACCTGGGGGTCACCAAGAAGCCTACTATTGGCAGCGAGACCATCCCAGTCCCCAAACCGATCGGTCCACTCGGGGTCGCCCGGCTGGCCGTCCCACCATTGTTCATCATCGGCTTCTTTGGCAGCGGCTCGTTCGGCCTGGATGCCTTTCCATATTGATTCGAAGTCGCCAAAATTTGTCTCTGGTTCCAAGATCTGCTCGTCCAGCTTGTTCAGCTCAGGCTCTAAAGCCGCAGCCTCATCTTGCTCTTGTGCCTGCCTGTCTTGCAGTTCAAGTTGCTTGAATTGTTCTTCCCACTGCTGGTCATCGAGTTCTACAAGCTTCCCTTTTCCTTTGCCTTCAACCACAGAATCTGTCGAAAATCCACCGGGGCGGTTATGCATCATGCCATAGTTCATGCCCATGTTGTTCATCATTCCTACCCCCATCATGGGAGGCCGCTGATAGGCCATGCCCGACGGCATGGGACTCGACCGTGAGGTATTGGCTTGGTTGTTTATATGCTGGAACTTGGCAAATTCCTCGGGGCTGAACTGAGTTCCCTGGGGCACTTTGAAAGCAGCCTCCATAGCGGTCTGGGGGTGATGCTGGAATTCGTTGGCCCAAGAAGGCGATGTTGAGTTGGCACGAAGGTGCACACCATGAGACGGCGGGTCCATTCGCACCTGGCCCATGCCTTCGAGGGGCACGTCGGGCAAGCGGCCAGTCTGCTGCAGGAAGCCATTCATCATCTGCTGCAGACAGAGAGTTAGCTAGCGCGTCCGGCCGCACCTCTCGCCGTAGTGCAGCGCAATGCAAGATGTCCCTTACCTCGCCTTGGGGGCCATGCTGAGGAGTGCTGCGGAAGCCGCCCATGCCTCCCTGAGGACCGCCATTCCGAATGCGATCCCGCTGTAGGCTGTTATCCTGCTGAGTGTGCTTGGTGAACTGGCTTAGCGGGTTGCCGGCCGTCGAGCACTCTGGCCCACCGAGGAATGACATGTTGCCGTCTGGCGCGTGATCAGAACGTTAGATGGGCGAGGAGCGCAGCGGTGGTGGCGTTGAGGGGAATGTGGTGATTAGAGAGGGCCAAGCCAAGTGTCGGGCATCGAGTTGAGAAGAGAGTGGCGGTAGATTGCGGGCGGGACAGCAGTAGAATGGCCGTGGTGGCGTTGAATGATTCGTAAAGGTGCGGTACCGTGCGGTGTGGTATACTTGCGGCTCGTCGGTTGTAGCGATGATGGATAACGGATAATGGATAGCGGGTAGCGTCGCCGCCGCGTACGTATGAGTGGTGTCCACGGTAACCTATGTACAGTAGTCGCAAACCAGGAAACGAGGACTGCCTGTACGTTGGAAATGCATCGAGTCAGGAAAACCCTTAGGCGCCTGGGTTGTCTTGTATTGGATGTGATACGGCATTAGTCTAGGTAATGGCGATGGTATTGGTATTGAAATTTAAAGGCAATCAATCCCCAAGGCGCCTTACAAATGCGGCGGTGGTGGGGACCTGAGCGTCAAGGCCATTCATTTGTCACGGGTTGCCGAGGGACGTTGCGACTCTAACACCGACCACCGAGGTGGCTCCGCTTTAGTCTGTACTGTACCGGTATGTACCCGGCCAAGGTACACCCACCGTGCACGAAGACGACATGTACAGTACGTGGCTACATGTAGGTATCTGAGGTAGACACACAGTTACCATCTTGCAAGCACCCAAGGGAAAACGCCACTGAATCAGGTGAAGGGAGTTCGTGCCATTGTATACTGTAACGCCAGACCCAAGCAAAGGAAAGTCACTATTACTACAATACACACACTGTTGAGATTATCTGGATACTCAACACAGATCCACCTGCTGCCATTCTGGAGCTTGCAATACCATCTTACTGGGTCGTGCTATGTGCTTCTGGCGACACCTCTAAAATGTGAATACAGCCACAGGCCCGAAGTGAACAACTCATACAATGACCGCAACCTCAGGCGACGGGGAACGCACGTCCCATCCTTCAAAATACCAGGCAGCTCTTAATTGTCTTTTGGAGTCTCTTTGCGGGCCTCAGCAAAATCGACGCGCAGTTGCCGGCCGTTCAGGGACTCTTGATTTAGGAACTCATGGGCCTTCTGGGCGCTCTCAACATCCTTGAAGTCCGCATGGGCGAAGCCCCGAGGCCATCCCGTGTTGCGGTCAACAGCCACACGAACATCCCTGACGTTTTCAAGTCGACGGAACAACTGGTTGAGGTCCGCATCTGATGCTTCGTATGGGATATTGCCGATGTATAGGGAGCTTGTCGGCCCTAACTTAGCCTGCCTGGCTTTAGCCGAGGGTCCCTCCTTGCGGTGGTCCACCTTGATGCGGCGTCCGTGCCAGAATGAATCGCTCGCTTCGCTGACAGCGCGATCGGCAGACTCCTTGTCCGCATATGTGACGAAACCAAAGCTGTAGTGAATAGTTAGCAGCAAGTTTACTGTTTAGTGGAGGAAGATATGGTCCGTCTAATGTGTTGTCTCGGCCATATCAGAGAGGGAAAAATATATAATTTTGAAAGAAAAGAAAAAATTGGGTCACGACACGTACCCTCTGCTCAATCCTCGCCCATCCCGTGCAATATTCACGGTCAAAATATTACCGTACTTGCCAAAGGCCTCATACAGATGCTTGTCGGTCGCATCGAAGGTCATGTTGCTGATAAAGACGGTATGGCCATTTCGGACGATCCGTTCCTGCTCCGTCGGGCTGGATTGCAATGGTGCATCGCTATCGGCCGCCTCGATAGCATTGTCGAGTGCGGCCTCATCCGCTTCCTTCTCTTCTTGAGCCGCCGGTGCAGTCTGCGAGAAGTAGCGGAACAGAGGCAAGACAGCAGTTGGCCGCACATTGACTTTGCTGATCTGCATAGCATTGGCGGCAACCTGCTGCCGCGGCACAGCGACGAACCTCGAGGAGGCGCATGCTGCGCGGAGTGCTGCCCGGCGAACGCAATGCCTGGTAGTCTGCAGTCAGTGGGCCATGCTTCTTCAAAAAATGATTCAATGGATGGTACTGCGGAAGTGTCTTACATGTTGATAGATGTATGGAAAGGAACGAGGTGGCGGTGGTGTACAATGAGTGCGCGTTGAATTATGGTCAGTGGAAGTTGGTAACGATAAAAGATTTGCGAAAAATTTCGGGGTGATGATAATGTAGGTGGACTAAGGCATGCGTGCTCGGACAGGGGTACAGCAGCTGGGCACTGTGGGTAGGTACTGTACGGCTAGGAATATTGACGGTCCGCCGCCGGGCCACGCTAGTCCCGACTCGCGGTCTCTAGAGTTTCCAGTTATTACGAGCTGCATGTCCAAAAGTCGATATCTGGTCCTCGCCATGTGCAACGAGTCTACAGATTAACTAAGGGTAACCCCCCCCTGTTTACCTGAGAGTCCCGTGCACTTTGGTGTAAAAATAATCTATAGAATATTTAGCTCTACTTAAATTATTTAGTGCATATATAAATTAAATAGTATATAAGTACTTAAGTACTTTTTATTAAATTTTGCAGCGATGTTTGCTGTTTGCTTAAAAAATATTCACGCTTTGCTTTAAAAAAGTTTTAAAAATAAACTTATAATTTTTATAAAAACTTCTAAAAACTATTTAAAAACGTTTTAAGCGTAGCTATAAATATATTTTTTTTATATTATAATATACCAGCTTATAAATAATATATTGCTAACAATAATAAAAGCAATTAATTTTACGCTATATTTTTTTTTAATATTAACGGTATAAATATTGGGCTAAAAATAGTTTATAAACTTTGCTGCTAATATTTAAAATAGCAAAAATATATTATTTTAAGCGCTAGCGAAATATTCTACTATATTTTAAAAAATAACAGCGAAACTTTATATTATAATATAAATATTTTTATTAAATTATTCCCGGATTGTTTTTTATAACGTATAGCGCTATAAGTTTTTAAGTTTTAGTATGCTAAAAAAATATATTCGTACTATTTATAAAATTAAACTAGCTAATTTTTACTTAAATAGTTTTAAAGCGCGCAATAATATTTTTATTATTAATAAATTAATTTAAAAATTATTAAAAAACGTTTTTACGCGATAGCTAATTTATATAAAATATTAAAAAAATATTTATACTTTTTTAACTAGAACTACTACTAAGCCGTAAACGTTTTAAAAAATAAAAGCTATTTTTAAAAACAGCAATTTTTTTTTTGTTTTTTATAAAGTAGTAAAAAATAATATATATATTATATATAACCTAGCAATAAACGTTTTTAATAATAATTAGCTAATAAATTATAGCTAAACGTTAATTAAATAAAAAATAATATTAAATTAATAAATAGTAATAAGTATATAAATTATGCTATTTAGCAAAAACGCGGCCGTAGTAAATTATAATTATTTTTAAACCGTTTTAAAATTATTTTTTATATTAATTATATATTTTAGCTTATTTTTTTATTTCTGCTTACAATTTTATTTATTGCGTTTAAAAACGCTATTTTTATTTTAATATAAAAAAAAACAAAAAAGTATGAGAGAGATAGTTTGGGTAGTAAAATAAAGCTTGATTAAAAGGAAAGGAGAGGGTGTTTTGCAAACAGATCTACGAAGTGGATATGTTTGCGAGCATACTTTGTATACTAGGTGGCTGCTAACTAACAGTTGTTGCTAGGTGGCAGCCCTGCGGGGCTGCCCCTAATGGCAACGCCTTTATTTATAGCCTAGACCTTTTAAGGGTCTGTATTAAAATGCCGGGCTATAGAAAAGCTTCTAGTGACTTTATTAGTTTAACGTAATAAATTAAGCAAATATTTATATATATGTTTTTATACCTTAAGTGTAGCTTTTTCCGTTTTCTGTTTTTTTCGGCGGTACTTGCTTATTTATATCCTTTTTATTTGTTTTAAATACTTTTTCGGATATAGTTTTTTTTGCCGGCGCTGCTTTTGCGTTAAATGTTGTTTGAGCTAGTTTTTTTGCTGTAAACTTTTATAGCTTTGGACTGCGTTATATTAGCTCCTTAACTTAACTTAACGGGATATTTTTAGAGGATTTGGGCTTTTTGCGAATTGCTGGAACATTATCGGAAGCGGATAAAATTACTTTACGAGGTTTTTTTTGCGGGCGAGGGGCCAACTGGTTATTTAACAAAGGCTTCTTTATATCTTTTAAAGGCTTTTTTAGATCGTTTAAATTAAGGCGTAGTTTATGTTGCTGCTAGTATTTATCGATAAGTTCTTATAAGTGACGCAGATTATGTTTAGAGTTTTAACGATTATGCTTATGATTTTAACCCTTTTATTTGATTAAATAGTCAAAACCGTTTTTTTTTCGATTTAGGCGGTATTTTAGTATAATTTTTACTTTATAAATATCGCTTTTTCTGTTGGAGTTTTAATTGGCTTCGACCGGTCCCGGTAGGGGTACGGTTCGCTTAAACGGATCTTTATTGCTTTTTATTGGTTATAATTGGGCTACGGATACAACTGGGTGAATACAGTAATGATTTAAAAAATTTAGTTCGTATACTAGGTTACTAACTTTTCGTTTAACCGTTTAGGGTCCGGCATACTGTTGTAAATATTTCTTTAGGGGTTTGCCGGGTAAGTAGTAGCTATTGTATAAATATAATAGTACTTTGTTCCCGGGGGAAAATTTTAATATACGGTGCTTACTATTAAATTGCTTTTTTGCTTATGCTGCAGCGAAGTTTATAGCTAATTTGGCGTTTTGCCGCAAGTGATTATACAGAGCTTGTACTTCTTTAAAGGTACGTATGTTTATCTAACCCGTAAGCACGTTTAGAAAGCTAAGTAGCTTAAAGCTAAATAATTGTTTATAAGGGGTAAACTGTATAAATTATATACGCGCGGAATTTAGGTTTTATTATAAAGCAAGGATTAGCTCGATTTAGTTTGATTCGGAGTATGTAAAATTGTGATAACGGATAGCAAGTTCTACTGTTTAATTTTTTTATTCTAATAATCTGTTTTTTTGAGGATAGTATGCAGTTATTATTAATAGTTTAGTACTTAACGCTTTTTATATACTTTTTTAAAAATTAAAAGTAAACTTGCGGTCGTGATCGAAGATGATTTTTTTTGGGATGCCCTAATTATTTAGCAAAAGTTATCGGGTTAAAGCTATAGCTTATTTTTCGGCTGTATACTTTTTATTTCTGGGGATGAAAAGCGTCCGCTTAAACATATAGTATAATACTATTATTATGTAATCGTATTATTTGTAGTAAAATTTGCTATTAAGCTGCTATAGGGTGCTTGCTAATTTAATACGTAGTAATAAAAAGATAAAATTAATCGCGATAGTTTATATTAGCAATACGTCTTTAGGTTATATTGGGCGGAGGTTGCTAACTAGCTTTAGTTGATTAATACGATTAAAATTATAACTTGGGCAATATTCGCAGTATTTTTTAACTAACTATGACTTACAATAGATAAAATAGGGTTTAAGATTTTTTATTATGTGATCCGGGCTAAAATAGTGCTTTTTGTTATATACTGCTTAGAATATTTGTTTATATATAGCATGTAGAACATACAGTCGTTTAATTTTTTTATATATGTTATATATTAACCTATCGATTATATAAAACGAGTACTTAAACTTAAAAAAAACAAGAACGTCCTCGTTTTTACGCGTATAGTCGTGGAATTTTTCGTAATAAAGCTTATTGAAGATTTTTTTATACCGGTAATCCGTTTTATAAGCTAGCTAAAAGTTACGTTTTTATATGCTATTTATAACTGCTTCCGCTATATATTTAACTATATTCTATACGGAGTTTAATATAGCTAGGTCTTCCGATCGTTTAAGTTTGTTTAATTTATCTATAGCGTTTTATATAGTATTTAGCTAGCTAAGAGCGTTTAGTACGTAATTAAAACAACCTAGTAGGTAGTATACCTAGAAACTATACTATAATAGGTAAACGGACAAATTAATTAATTAATTGTTAGCGCGATTAGTAGTAGCTATATTTAGTATAGTTTAGTTAATAATACCTTTAGTAAATGAGTAATCGGTTAGTATAATAACGGAGCATTTATTAAAATAAATAACGGTATGCAACTTTTTTACGGCCTATATAAAGCAAGCTACCTTTTGTTTAGAAAAACTATACTTTGTTTTTGTTTATAATAAGCATTAGCTAAAATATATTACGGGCTTTATTTGTATAGATAGTATAGGCGTGCCTAGCGTTTAGTTATATTTATATTTTATATAAAAGACTATAACTCCGAATTTTTTTTTAAAATATCCGTTAACTTAAAAATAAAGGGTACGGTTGGGGTTATAATATTAAAGCGTAGTTTTAGAATATATAGCGTTCTATATAGCGCGAAAAGAAGCTAATTCGGCTAGTGTTAGGTTATAATATATAGTATAAATATAATGTTTTTGATAACCCGGGTTTCCTATAATTAGCTTGCTTTTTTGCTGGCTTTTAGCAAGCAAAAATGTTTTCCGTTTTTGTAAAAGCTTAGCTAGCTGTATATAATACGGGATAAAGTTACGAAAAAATCCGCTTACGCTAAAATATTGTTTAAAAGCTTGTAGATTTTTAAAAAACGTGAGTTGTTTAAACGCTTAAACGCGTTTAGCTATTGTAAATATATTTAACGTATTAACCTAGAACCTAAAAAGCTTTACAAAGGGATATTCGATAAATAATTTTTTTAAAAACATAGCAATATTTTTTATTTAAAAAAAACCGAAAATAGTATTTAAATGTTGTACGTGTTCTTTATAAATATTAGAATAAATAATAACGTTATTAATAAAACAATAATAAAAGTGAGAGTAGGGACGAAATAATTTATTTATAAAACGCTAAATATAACCGGGAAAGTTGTAGTAGCTTATAAAAGCTATATTTAACTGCTTTATCCTTTATAAACTAATAATCGTAAATTTGTTCCGATAGTCTAAGTAAACCCGAAACTAGTAGAAGAATCCGGTTGCGTCGACGTAAATAATATATCCTTTGCTACGTAAACTATTAATTATTTCGCTTTATAAAAGGAAAAAATAGTTATTTAATACTACAACTTTGTTAAGTTGTTAAAAGTTAATAACTACTTAGCTTTTATTTACTCCGTAAACCTTTTTTTAAGTAATAAAAATAGAATATACAAATAAAGTTACCTTGTTTATTTAGGTTATATAACCTATTTTGTAAAACTTATTATATATTTCGTTTAAAACTTATATGTTTTTGTAACTAAAGGAATAAGCTTTTATATTTAATTTAGTTTTTTGCTAATTGTCGATAAAAAGGATCTTTAACTATTGTTCTTTTAGTATATTTATTTTGCCCTTATTAACCTAAATATTATAAGCTTCGACTATTTTAGTAAACTTAGTTGTTTTTAATGTTTTTTTAGCGTAAATATAAATTTTTTTTTTCGTTATATTTTTAGGTAGGTTTAATAGTTTTTTAATACTTAAGGTAGCATATGTTTCTGTTACTTTCGGTTTAAGAGGATTTTTTAATAACAGGATATAAGGTTCGGCTAATGGCGCAGTACTAGCATTTATAATAATGTTAAATATAGCGTTAATAAAGGGAGTACTTATAAAGTTTGTATTTTTTACTGTGTCCGGGGCTATAGGAAATAGGTTAGTATTAGTAGCGTAAGCGTTATTTTTGCTATGCGCTATTGTAGGGGTTATAGTAAGTAAGTCCGGGTTTGCTAGCTTTTTTATATTTACTGCTAACGTAGGGACCGTGTTAGTAGCAGTAGTAGTAATAATGGGTAATATATTAAATTTAGCGTTTATTGCTATTATTAAGTTTACGGTAGTTAGTAAACCGGAGCTTACTATTTTAGCTAATAAAACAGCAAGGGCTGTTGCTACGATCGCAATAGTTTTTATGGCTGATTTTTATGAACTAATGTGATAGCTACTATTATAATTTTTATAAATTTGGCCTAATTTGGTACTTTTGTTTATTTTAACTAGGGCTTTAGCCGTGTTTATAATAGGTACTACTTTAGGTGTTTTTGTATTTACTATAGTGTTTAAAGTGTTTTTGTGGATCGCTATAAAATAGAAATTGTGGTTAATAGGTAGGGGCTTGTATTTAACCTGTAAGTACGCGTTTTTGCTAGCTGCAAGAGTAACGTTGCGTTTGTTTATAACTTTGTGTATATATTTGTAGCTACGTACTAGTACTTTAAAATTAATGGAAAAATTATCGAGTTTTTTAAAGGTGATGGTTTCGTTTGAATAGTTGATGATAGCTTCGTGCGGGCAAAGGAAGTTGTTGCCGATAAGCATTTTTGGCTGTAACTTTTTGTCTATTATTTATTTTTTTTTTTTGTATTCGATAATTTTAGGTTTTCTGTGCTTGTTTACCTTTCGCGTGTAAAACTTAAACTTAGCCTATTTTGTTATTTTAACGCGTGTGTTTTTAACTGTTAAAACTTGCCCGTTTTTACTTTTTACTGTATGCTTTATTGTTTTTAAATGTTCGTAGCTAACTATTGTGTTGCCCGTATTTGGGTTAGCGTATATTTTAACGTTTGGTCCGGTGGGTGTAGCGCGGGCTTTAAAATAAAGGTATGTATAGCTGGAATATAAGGCTTTGTTGTATTTGTTAGTACTAGGTGCTTTAATAATAAGGACTTTTTCGTTGGGAACTTTTGTTTTGTTTTTATGTAGTGTTGCTTTGTTAGGCGTAGGTGTTTGAGGTTTTTTTATTTTGCCTGCTTTGGCTGCTTTATACGATTTAAGGTGCTTGAAAAGCTTGTTGTGTAAGGGTAGTACTTAGGAGCAGTACTTATAGGTACGTTGGTTAAGGGCTAGAGGCAAAGGAGTGTTTGTGTATATTATACGTTTTAACTTAACGTATAGTATATACTTACGCATATATAGGTTAAGAGTGCTAGCTGATTCGTACGTTTTATAGTACTTATAGCAGGTAAGTTTTGAACTAAGGATATAATAGGACACATTTTCGCTATAGTAACTTTTATTGCTTTTATATTATAAGTTATATTTTTTATTGGATTGTTTGCTATTAACAAAATGGACGCTTTAGTGTTTATTGTTGCGGCGGTTATTTCGATGTTTGTTATAGCTACAATTGCGTTTTTGATTGCAACTACGATCGCGTTTTCGGTTGCGGCTTCGGTTGCGTTTTCCGTTTTATGCGCGGTTATGGGTCCGATCGCGATCGCAATTACGGCTTTTATTACAATTATAGCTTATATTGCGATTATGGCTGCCTTCCCGATAGCGGTTGTTTTTATAGCGTTTGTTATAATTATTGTTTATATAACGGTATCGATTGTTATAATAGTAGTCTTTACTACGTCGACGGAATTTGTTTTTTAAACTTTGGTATTTACTGCTAGCTTAGCGTCCTTGGCAACGATTCGAATAATTTTTTTGTCGAGAAAAAGGACGCAAAGATTATGAGGTATCCTTTTTAAAGTACTCCTTTTTTAGTTTAGCGTTTAAATAACGGCGTTTGGCTTTTCGTTTAAGCTTATATTATACTTTTTCGATTTTTTATATATATTAATCTAAGGTTTCTTTGTTTTTTAAAGCTTTAATTTTGTTTAAAATTTTTTCGTCCTATTAATTTCAAATGTTTTTTATAACGTTTGCCTAATTAAAATTGTTATATTTTAATATTCCGTTTATACGCGTATATTTTAGCTTACGCTAAATATATTATATAATAGCGTATTAATTTTTAATAATGTTATAAAAAATTAAACGTTTTTCGAAAAACTTTTTTATAATTTAGCTAGGATGTATTTTAAACTGCTTTTTTAATTTAATAAATATTTCGTTTAGTTCTACTTTATACTAAATATAACAATTATTAGGGTTAACTTTATTATTTTACTATAGCAAAGCAGAACTAGTTATAAGGTAATTAAATAGGCCTAGGATCTAGTTTATATTAAATATTTTTATATTTTTATGCTTAAGTATTACTTAGATATATAATATAAATATATATACGTCCGTATAAATAATATTTTTTTTATTTATAACTATTTTACGATCTTCTAGGTTATTTTATTCGGGGTTAAAAACCCCGATATTTTCGCGCTTAATTTTATAAGTGCTTTTTTCCGTAAATAAAAAAAGCGAGGTAGCTTTTTGCGGTTAGCCGTAATTATTGTTATTATAGCGTTAGTTATTATTGCTTTCGTTGTCGCTTAGGTTATTGTTATTAAAAAGATTGCTTTTAGCGGCGTTACGCCCTTTGCGTTATTAAAGCTTGTTTTTACAGCTTGAAATAAGAAAAGGAGGTATGTTAGTAAGAAGATATAAGGGTTTTAATAAACTTTCCCCGGTTTAGTCGGGTGCTATTTTTTTGTAGGCTTTTTAGTTAGAAGCAAAATTTAGCTCGATATTATCTAGAATATAATATTGTTATTTTTAGTATTTTATAAAAGCTGCTAGGTTTATATTTATTTGTTAAATAAGGTCGAGCTATAGGCTTATAGCTTATATATCCGTTTTTAACGTAAATATTAACAAATTTAGTTTGTTTATTTTTATATTAGTTGCTTGTTAATTGCTTAGTAAAAAGTTAATAGTTTATTGGTTCGGTTCGATTTTAAAATTTTTAAGATTTTAGGGCGGATTTGCGCTTAGTGTTCTCGATATAGCGCGCTTTTTTAAAAAAGCGCGTTCGTTTTTTAGTAGTAAATCTATTATATCGTCCGGCAGGTGTTCCGGTACGTGTTGGGATAGTGATGGATAAAATATTTACGGGCTATACTGTAAGTAGTAAGGTAAACTACGGACGAACTAATAAGGAATATAATATATCCTACGTCGAGCTTAAGGTACTAAAACGTCGCTTTTGCTTTTTATGTTCTATAGGGTAAATAAAATTATAAATTGTTTTTTATTTTAAGCTCGGGGTACTAAAACGTTGCCTCCGCTTTTTATATTTTACGGTGTTTTATAGCGTACTAAAACGTTAGCTGTGGTAAGGGTAATCCGTAGCGTTTATAAGCAGGATATGGAGGTATTTTGCTAAGCTTGCTTTTAGCGTACTAAAACGTTAGTTTATTAATAAGTTTTTGCGGAGTATACAAAGGATCGGTGTTAAGGGTAGTACTTAGTAATAATATTTGCTTTAATAAGTATAGTGTTTTAGGTTATAGTTTAATCGGATGCGGGCTGCTAGCGCAGAATATATACGATTGCTGCTATAGGAATTAATGTTTTTTAACCTCGAGAGATTAAAGAAACGATGGGTTTTAGTATGGTCTAGTGTTTATAATAGAACTGCATAGTAAGGTACTACTTTGAAAAAAATAGTTTAGGTAATAAAATAAAGTTTGATTAAAAGGAAAGGAGAGGGTGTTTTATAAATAGATCTACGAAGTGGATATGTTTGCGAGCACACTCTGTGTGCTAGGTGGCTGCTAACTAACAGTCGTTGCTAGGTGGCAGCCCTGCGGGGCTGCCCCCAATGGCAACGCCTCTATCTATAGCCTAGACCCCCTAAGGGTCTATATTAAAGTACTTAGTAAATTGTTTAATTAAACAAAAAATGCTTTTTAGCTAACTAATAACCGTTTTTTTTTAAAATTTAACCTTTATGCTTTTTTAACAAGCTGCCGATTTTAAGCTTACGCACCTTACGCTTTAATACTTTAGAAAATTTTCGCTAAGCTACTATTATTTTTATTTTAATAATATATAATATATTTATAACTTTATAGTTAAATTATAGCCCGAACAATTTTTTATATTTATAAAATAAAATAAAATAAAAATAAAATAAATAATAAAACTTAACTTTAATATATTTATAGTTGTTTTTAATATTTTTTTAAATTTATTTATAATTATTTTTAAAATAATCGTAAATTTATTAATAATTATTTTTAATATTTTTTATAATTTATTT
>MU383251.1:0-41246 GCA_022495125.1 Xylaria acuta | reverse complement strand
CTTCCCGTATGATCTGATCTATCCGAGACAGTAATACGAAGGCGCGAAGGCAAAGGGGAGCCTAGACGAAGCTATTCGCGTATAAATAACCTAGATTCTGCCCTGGGTTGAATGGGAGGACTGGAGAGCCAGACCCCCTTTGATCCCATAGTTGATTATTAGTCAATCTGAACACTTCTCAAGCCCTTGTAACAGTAAGTACCAATACTGTTTAGGGCAACTCCAGAGCGTAGAGCGCCGCCTTGCCCAGCTCCGGGAGGGTTTACCGGCGGCTGAAGAAGCCGAAGCAACAGCAGAAGCAGCAGCAGCAAAAGCTCGCGAGATGGAGGCAGCGGCGGCGGCAGGGGAAACGAGGAAGAGGAAATGGGCTTTGCGGCGGTGGAGGCGACGGCAGCATTGGTCGTGATTCCTGACATCTATCTATTATTGTCCTATTAACAAACGTGTATATAAGTTGGAGAGTCGTCAGCTCATGACGGGCGTAGATGGCATGCCGCATGAAATCCGGGAGGAGCGTAGTGTAGAGGGAGTAAGAGAAAGAGAGAGGTGTTCTCGGACCCATTTTTGTCTCGCAGTTCTGGGGGGGGAAATAGAATCATGGTAGTTTACTGTTATAGCGTTGTTCCCTTGACAAGTCGATCAAGCTTCGGGCTTGTTTGTCGCGTCAATCGCTGGTCCCCTTCGCAGGCAGATACCCCAACACCCGCGCACTGAATTCAACCGAGAGTTGTTTGGCGTTCAAACCGCATAGGGTATTACGGACTGAACAAAGCGCAAGTGAACGTGATAATATGGCAATTGCAAGATTTGATTGGGTCAAGCACACGTCCCAGCACAAACCTGACCTTATTGTCAGGAGAATGTTCTTTAAACTCAGGGCAAGGGGCCAAGACACCACATTACGTTCTAGGAAAAAGACGGAACGCGGGCTATAGGAAGCTACTAGAACCGGTGGGATCTCTCTACTTTCAAGTAGATGCGTCTGTATGCACCTATTTGGACTAATGCCTTTCGTCACTACCCGGACAGCATAGCACAACGATGTCAAGTCCTACTCGCCACAAGTTCCCCTTCCTTATTCTCAGAACCAACATACATTTTCGTTGGTCCTTATGAATCCCCATGTGTAGGTGGTTCCAGGGACGCCAGATTTGCGGCAGCATTGGGTCGTCTGGGTACCGGCGACTGTAACTGCGAGGGACTCGGCGGCGCCGGTCGCAGCGGATTTATTTCCGGGTGCTCCTGCTGTTGCTGATGATAGTGAGGCGCAGGCGAGGATGACGAAGCCGAGTAGCCCAAAGAAGAGGGTGGTGCGGATGACATTGAAAACCTAGATGTCGGCTGTGGGCGCAGACCGCCGGGGTCGAATTGTGTGAGATCTTGTGATATTATACTTGAATGTGAAGGAGAAGGAGAAGGAGATCGAAGTCCGGATCGGTCCTGCGAGAATTCGGGGTCGCGGTCTGCGGATTCCTCGTCTGTAGAGAGAAGAAAGGTTTCACCGTTGCCATGGGAGTCTACTGACCTCTGGATAGAGGGGCCTTTTTGCGCATTCAGACTACTAAATCGTAATGGAATGATAGGGGGAGAAAGAGCGCCCCTGTCCGCTATCGGCGTTAAGGTCACCATTCCCTCCTCCATTCTGTTGGCAGCGTCTCGTATGTTGGGCTCTTCATGTAAATCCGTAAAATCGACTGGACTCTCATTTGATTGAAATGTCTGTGTTGTCCACATGTTCGAAAGAAGGCGGCCCGGGTTAGTTTCCTGACCCCCCATACGTATAACTGGTATCTGCAGAGTTTCAGGTTGAGTTGGATTCCTTATAAGCGTGAATCCAATGGGCGGTACGCCGCTTGCCTCAGACCCAGAAGAGATTTGTGTTCTGCTTCCATAAAGCCCAAGTCCCAAGCTGGGCGAGCTATCTCTCCCGGAACTATCAGGTGGCTGGTTTGACAGTGGAGATACCGGAAAGATTCGATCGCTGTTCAATCCAGGACTAATGGGAGAAGCGAAGGGAATCCGATTGACGGAGGATATTCCCTGCTGGCTTTGGGACGGCTTCCCATGTTTCAACTCAGGAGTAAATATTTTGCAGAGGTCGTGGCGACCAGCTGTTCTACTCGCGGCAGACGAGGATGAGAAGAAATTACCACGGAGCTTGCCCAGCGTCCGCCGAAGTATTTTATTCTTTTCTTCGACCGGAAAGTGGCGCGTATTGTGTGCAATACCTGTTTTTCGTCTCCTGTACCACAGAAAGAATAATGTAGCTAAGACGGACAAGACAGACGATACGAAGAAGACCCCAACTACAATGCCTGCTAGTTGACCTGCGTCGATAATCAGACCGTGAGACGCCCCATTCCAGTTACCCTTCAGATTGTTAGACTATGCGTTGCCTAGAAGGACTAAACTGACTTACTACAACAGACGGAATAGTTCCCACGGCAGAGGAAGTACAATGCACAGCAGAGAAAATACTATCCACCACAGAAGAAGCGCTGGACTTGGCAGAATCAATAGCTCTCTGGGCACTTTCGCTAGCTTTGCTTTGCCCATCTCGAAAACCTTCCTCACTTGCAGTTTGCACTGCAGCTGCTAATGACGTTATGATTGATGCGTCATTACGCGAAACCTTGCTTGAAATCGCTGATGATACGCTGGATGATATGTTGGATGAGAAAAGAGAGAAAAGATCGTTGCAAAAATGGTTTCGAGCATGTAGACCGCAAACATCTTTCTCATTAGACTTAGCAGTTCGTTCATGTTGAAGGCGGTTAGGTTTGACTGATGTTAAGGCTGAGGGAGTTGAGGGGCCTGAGTCTCGCGCCAAGCGCGCCTCCTTTTCAACAAACTGCCTTTCGTTGACCTCTTCTGTTTTGCCATGTACGTCGATGTCTCGAGTAGTAGCATGCGTTATGAGATCGAGATTTCGGAAAGTATCGAGCCTGTTAAACTTGATATCAGAACCGGTAACAGGAAGTGCCACCAAGAGCAGTAAAGATAGAGCGTCGATTATTATCATTCTGGGCTGTAATCATGATGGAGTCATGCTCGAGTTGCCATGGCGTGTCCTATTATTGCTAAAAGCTTGTGGGCGACCCAAAAAAAAAAAGGGCGTCCCATATAACGTCACTTGATTATAAATCCTTCGAGTCGATGCCTTTATCATAGGAATCTTGTGTTTGTTTACTATAGACGCTGAGCTATAGATAAGCAATTACAAACTATAGAGTTGAGGAGGCGGGCGCACGACTAAAGCTGAAAAGTAATCTTCATGACAGGATTAGGAATGCTAGAATATAGTATTCAACCCGTGGCAAATATATAAATATGTTCTTGGTGTCTGGTGCAGTAGCATCATCACTGTAGATAGCTTTAGCTGCTAGACCACCGAAGTAACGTAGCAATACACGGTAGCGAAGGGCACGACAGCGTCGTCTGATCTCTTGATTTTCTCATATAGATAGATATTTCAAGTTCTCAAACCCTTTAGAAACAAGGGGAGCATAGCTCACAACACAGCTTCGAAGCTGAAGGTGGTATCGACCCGTCTAGGAGTAGTGGTCCATAATGTTTGCTCGACAGAGGGGCGAGGACCGGGTAAACCTGTTTCATAGGGAGGAACACACCTGGCTTGGTTGGGGCGACAGCGCAACATCTGCGACCCAGGCCGAAGCAAGCTGAAGGATCACCGAATATCAAACTGTGTATTGCCATGGGGCGGGCAACTCATCCGCACCCGGATTAACCAACTGCGGGGTTGTGCACACTCATTACCTTAGTTGGCGGTTTCAAACGGATTATCTGAATAGTCGCTAGCTCATCTCCCACACCCAGGGGTGTAATAAGTTAAACGAGTACAGCAATTAGTCGCATTCCACCTGCTTTCTTTCTATACCCTCAATACTGCATGCTTTAGGCGGAGCACTAAGTGATCAACAATGTTGCAGTTGCCACCCCCATGAGCAAGCCACCCCCTGTTTATCCCCCAAGCGGCGAGGTGTAAGCGTGTTGAGGATTTGGGGAGATCTCGCAGTTCGAAACACTTAGATCTCGGTTATGACCACGGTGGCCCACTTTTCCCCGGAGTCCTTTTAATCCAGCAGGCATAATTATCTGTGGGGAACACCGAACAACGACTGCTACCAACTGAGATAATAGTCCAATGATGGTGCAGGTATGACAATACGCCGGGTTCGCTTCGCAACCGCGTAATTTAAATCAATAGAGGATGTCATTGATCCAAATCGAAGGAACTGTAATCGAATCAAAATCGCCGCTGGGAAGCAGAGCAGTTCTCAGTTGAATCGAGCGACTGGGTTCTCAATCCGGAAAACAGCTCTGGAATAAGATACCATAGTGGAACCGCAGCTTTAGGATCCGTGGGGAGCGGAGAGGAATGTTGCCGAGTAGTCTTGTGATTCGTTTGTTGGTGTTTTTAGGGTAGATGAAGGGTATCGCCTTAAGAGTCGAGGGGGTAGATTTGGCAACTCCCAAGGTAATAGTCTCGAGGGTACGTGAAGACCTGGCAAAATCTCACCCATGTGTTCCAGCTCCTCCTTCTTTCTTTAAACCAGGTAAGGCCCGTTGTCAAATTGCCCCGAATGTCTGTGTTCAACATGGTGTGGCGGCGGTAGGATATAGCGTCTCTGCAAATAATGACAGCTGTAAGTATCAGCCACATTGGGTGTTGCGGCACCTCCCGCATTATCTCACCGAAGGCAGATGCCTCTTTCAGACGGTTCCGACAGGCTCAGGACGATGCGAGAACATTAACTTATACTTGATAATCTCCACGAGCTCTAGGTCCTCTTTAGCACTTTGAGAGATTGGATCGGCCATTTCCACATCTGGTCCGGATCCAGGCCTCTTTCGAATCACGGCAATAGCTCTGGGTAGTTTCTTCAGTTCTCCAGTGAGCCTTTGGTGCTGTCCCACGTATAGGTGAACTCGCTTCATCCACTCGGTGCTCGAGGCATCTTGTGTCTCTGGATGATAATCCGGGAATGAAATACAACCTATTTCGAGCTCGTGATCGCTCACTTGGCTATCATTTTCGTTCACCTGAGGTAGGTTGATAGTACCTTGCAGCTCGAGAATGGCTAGGCCGGACGGTGTCTGTATAAGCTGAGGCAAAGGATTGCTTGAGGGAGCTTCGGTAGTGGCAGTCCGTAAATGGAGAGTAACAGAAGAAGTCATCTTGCCCCAATTAAGTAATAGCCAACTTCGGGTGGGAATAAGGAGATGATGATGTCAGTTATATGGCAGCTCACCAAACAAGCGTTGATAGGTGAAGGAGGCCCTCATAAGTACTGTAAGTACAGTACAGCACCTACCCACGGTACCTATGTAGGTAGTCTCCTAGACAGGTAATGATAAGAGATAAGGCGTGTGTGAGAGTTGGTCAGTGCACCCTCGCTTGCCCTAGCACAACCTCTAGCCCACCTTTTTTGTGCTGGACCCAGTGGAAAATTAGGATTAGCGAGACCAGCAAAATCACAACCAACCCTCGATTATCTCTGGCACTTTTCGGTCACGATTGACTTCTTCCCTCAACCCACGTCATCCAAAGTCGATCGCCAACACCCGCCGAGATGAAGCTGAACATCTCCTACCCTGCCAATGGCAGCCAGAAGTTGATCGAGATCGAAGATGAGCGCAAGCTCCGCGACTTCATGGAGAAGCGAGTACGTGACCGGTCCCGCCCATCCTCTTTCCGATGCCAGACAGCAGCGAGAAATTCCACGATGCCGAGAAAAATACGGTCCCCCGCGCAAGCCTCGAGCCGCCCGCCAGCGGGGCTTGCACAACCATCTCGAAGTCGGGAATGCTGCGCTACGTTGTCGATATGGATCTGAACTGGATTGCTAACGTGGTGGTGCTCCCAGATGGGCCAGGAAGTCCCCGGTGACAACCTCGGCGATGAGTTCAAGGGCTACATCTTCCGCATCACCGGTGGAAACGACAAGCAGGGTTTTCCCATGAAGCAGGGTGTCCTGCACCCTACCCGTGTCCGACTCCTCCTCTCCGAAGGCCACTCGTGCTACCGACCCCGCCGCACCGGCGAGCGCAAGAGGAAGTCCGTCCGTGGCTGCATCGTCGGCATGGACCTGGCTGTCCTCGCTCTCTCCATTGTCAAGCAGGGCGACGACGAGCTCCCCGGCCTGACCGACGTCGTCCACCCCAAGCGCCTCGGTCCCAAGCGTGCCACCAAGATCCGCCGCTTCTTCGGCCTCAGCAAGGATGACGATGTAAGTAGAACTACAACACTCGTCATCACCTACTCGGTCGTTGCTTCTGCGGGATGAGAGAGAAGAATCCTTAGCAGTGTAACCACCGATGTAGAGTCTGAGAGGAAAAACATCTGAAACATGGGAGCACTGGATGGCTAATATGTGGGGTTCCCCTCTACCGAATAGGTCCGAAAGTACGTTATCCGACGTGAGGTCCAGCCCAAGGGCGAGGGCAAGAAGCCTTACACAAAGGCTCCCCGTATCCAGAGGCTGGTCACTCCCCAGCGTCTCCAGCACAAGCGCCACCGCGTTGCGCTCAAGCGCCGCCAGGCCGAGAAGGTCAAGGATGAGGCCGTACGTTTTTCACTCCACGAATTAACCCTATTCTACAGCTATCCAATTAACAAATCCGTCTCAGAACGAGTACGCTCAGCTCCTCGCTAAGCGTGTCGCCGAGGCCCGTTCCTCCAAGGCTGATGCCCGCAAGAGAAGGGCAAGCTCCATGCGCAAGTAGATGCTTCCAGGCGTTCGGTCGGTGTCTTCTGGTTGTTGCATTTCGGCATGATAATCATGGCTATGGCAGGCATTGCGGGATGGTTATGAGCGGCTTTAGATAGGCCAATGGCTCTAGTGTATTCCCCGGAGGCCACCAAAAAATGAAACGAGATTAAGATTCCCAACAAAACACTGCCACTTGTTCAGTCATCTGCATATATATTGTGTATTGTGTGATGCGTTCATTATTTCACCATTATTCGGTTTTTCCCCGAGAATTTTGACCGGTCGAACGCCATCATGATTTTGTCCACTAAATCAAATCGCCAGCCTATGCAAATGACGCTGATGCAATATAACCCCAGCATTGAACCACCCATAGATACAGATCTCCATGCAAGACAATTTATGACATCCTCTAAACCTGGATGTTTGGGGGGTGTTTTATATGCAATTACGCCGTTGTGACATCTGGCGTAGAGTATCCTTTTACCATTAACGCCAAATAGAACCTAGGGAATGCGGCCAAATGCGATCTCTACCACAAACATCTCTCATGCACATCAATTTTTCACGTTCCCTTCATCCCTAACCCAACCACTCAAATAGCACCCATCTCCATTAGGCGGGAGCGTGGTTAAACAAGAAGCTGCAACCTCGTTAGCTGGATGTCAGTAAGTCAGGGGTAGGATATTGCGTACCTGACACTCTCTCCGTTGTGAGTTCGTCGAATAGCCTCGGCCACCGTGGGGCTCACGTCGATGACACGCAGCTTGCTGCAGCGTTCTACCTTATCCCCGAGGGGCACGGTGTTGGTGACGACGATCTGGCTCAGGCAGCTCTCGTTGAGGATGTTGATGGCATCGCCGCTCAGGATCCCGTGGGTGACGATGGCGATGACCTCACGGGCGCCGTGGTCCTTCACCGTCTTGGCAGCCTTGGCGAGGGTTCCACAGGTGTCTGCCATGTCGTCGACGAGGATCGCAACCTTGTCCACAACGTCTCCGACGAGCACCATGCGTCCGACAACGTTGGGTCGGGGGCGCTCTTTGTGGATGAGGGCGAAGCCTCGGTCTAAGCGATCGGCGATAGCAGTAGCTCTATAAACAATGGTGTATTAGCTTTACAGCCTACGTATTTGTCGCATCGCTTGTGTGTAAGAATTTACTCACCGTTTGGCACCACCGGCATCCGGACTGACGATGACGACATCCTCGGTACCCCGATTCTCGCGAATCCAGCGCAGCACACTTGGCTCCGCGTAGAGATTATCCACGGGAACATTGAAGAAGCCCTGGATCTGAGACGCATGCAGGTCCATGGTGATGACGTGGTTGCAGCCGGCGGTCTGCAGCATGTTTGCGATGAGCTTGGCGGAGATGGGCGCACGGCTCTTGTCCTTCTTGTCCTGGCGTGCGTACGGGAAGTTGGGGATGACGGCGGTAATTCGTCGTGCAGAGGCGGTTCGGCATGCATGGATCATAATAAGAAGCTCCATCAAGCCATCGTTGATATCGCCTGGAGCAGTGGATTGGAGAATGAAGACTGAACGGCATATTCGGTTAGAGTGGGTGGTTCTATCTGGAGTGTGCCCGATTTGGCGGTTGGGGGAAATGCTGTACCATCTTCGTCACGAACCGATTCACCTATTGTGACACTCGTTTCTTGATTGGAGTAGTTGAGACTGAGGGTCTTCGCGATGTCAATGCCCAGCCTATTCACAGGAGTCCAGTTAGCGTGTTTGATCTCTTTCGACTTGTGGAAGGTTGCGCATGTCAAAGTTGGGCAAAAAGCCATCGATAGCCGCGCATGGCGTCACACGAAGTAAGAGGCCCGGATTTCGCCCAAATCGGTGCAGCATGGCAGAAGAATAAAATACTGTATATGATTTGATTGCTTATCTACTTACCGGTCAGCGACCAGCTTAGCGAGTACCGGGTGACTGTTTCCCGAGAGCAGCTTGATCTCGTTCGCCATGTCGCCCATTGTGGCCAAAAGAAGGAGGGGAGCAGCGAGAGACAATGGGTATCAATGCTGTTTTATAAGGCCAATTGCAGTTGGCGCGGGCACGGGCACGAGCGCAGACCTCAGCAGAAGCAAAACGGACTGCTGCTGGAACCTCGTTGGTCAGAGGAAGAGGGAGCGAGCGAGCGAGCGAAAAATTGAGCTTGTCTCACAGCAAGACACAGTCCAATCGGCTCGAATCGGTGGTGGATCGTGGGGTTGTCTTGGGCGGTGCTGCGACGCTATGGTTGGACGCTAACGATTGAGGGCTCAGGCACTGGTTGCGGCAGTTGCTGAAGTTGTTTGGTGCAGCACAGCGGATGAGGCAAAGCGAAGGAAGTTTTGACTGCAAGGTTGGGACACGGCCATAATCACTCATATCAACGAAATTGGGCAATGAACTTGTCATTCAATACTTGTAAGAACTACCTAGACTATACTACTAGATACCTGCTATACCGTACAGCAGAGGCAGGCTTGACTCTGCATGTGGTATAGTGGGGAACTTTATAAGTACTTAGGCCGGTGCATGTGAAAACCTTGGTGGTTCATTGCAGCCAAGTACATATAGAGTCACATTCGGCTACTGTACCTAGGTAGACAGCCGCATGGAACCACAGTAGATACCTGAAGTACTTCTACTATGTACTCTAATCATCTCTTCACATCCATACGTATACGTCTTCCGTTAACTTGGACAACAAATATAGTAGTCTTACCATTAGTCAGTAGCCAGAATTTTATGTCCTCACAGTCCTTTATATTACAGAATGTTTGCCTAGATATTCACATCACCTTGAGTTAAGAAAAGCGTTATTGTAACGAGCAATTTGTAACAAATTAATCTTGGTAGGCTACCTACATAGGTATTACTGTATATATTACGTGCGATCTCGAGACACATAGGCATGGCCACCGCCATTTACAACATGCTAATAAAAACCCTCTTTGTGCTGCTACCGGTAACTGTGTTAGTTCAAAAAAGGTGTTTGTGCATTCAAGGTTTAAATCATATCTCAGGTCCGTGGCTAGCAGCAAACTCCATTGGTACCACCGTCATATCAAGCCTTGTTACCTATCTCATATCCTTTGTTTCACCATACATCTAAACGATTGCAAATTCCATCCATGGTGTAGGTGACACGGCTGTTGTGTGTCCGTTCGATATTTCCCACGCCTGCTGTAGGCCACGTTGGAATATTACAACTTTGCAACGTCACACTACACTTGGATGCAATAGAGTACCTAGGTAGTCCACCTTATCAACACAGACATTCCCAAGGCAAAATCTTATCTTATGAGACTGTAAGCCTAACCGGGTTCTTGTTCGGATACTGCTACCTAACTGTTATAGGATGCTTAGAATCGCTAGATTATCTTCTACAAGCTGCTTTTGAAACCATTTTTAGATACATAGATAGTTGCTTATCAATGTAAGATAATGTTTTATACGTCGGAGCTTGGGAGGTTTAGCATTAAGCCCTTGCCTAGGCAATCTTAAGTGTTGCCCAATTGGGATATCTTTTGTCTTCTAGTGTTGGGAATGGACCTCGAGTGTTCTAGCCTCGCCATTACTTATATCATCCTATGGCCGGCCGTCTAGCCTTTCTGGCTACCATGCTCCCATTTAAGGTTGACCATCTATATATACTATGTGAAATAGGGGTCGTGAGGAATAGTTCTAAAAGGACATCTTAAGATCTCCCCGAGAATCGAACACAGATTGGCGGAATCAGAATCCGCTGTGATACCTATTTACATTAGGAAGTTGGCAAAGACAAAAAGAAGCCGAGGAATGGCGAGAAGACGGGTTTGGCCAGGGATTGAACCCGGGACCTCTCGCAAGCAGTGCTGTAGGGTGAGCCCTAAGCGAGAATCATACCACTAAACCACCAAACCATTAAACCGTGGAGCCGGATCCGTTCTTCGAGAGCGTGACTCTTGATCGTGAGATGTGTGATTCTAAACGATCTGGATGGGGATCGATGGGGATCTGTAGTAGCGGTGAGCAGCTTAGTACTGTAGAAGAGGATGCCAGGGGTTGCATTCTGTTGGCTGGGTCCATGATTTCCGGCCTCGCTGCCGGTACTCCGGACCCGTTCCAGAAGTAGCTGCAGCAGCGTCGGCCCCAGAGACAGCATCTCGGATGGAGCCATCAGTAGCCACGTGCTATTTTACGGATAGAACATATCGGCCTAGCGCAGCTTAGAGACATGTTTAAGGTTCAATGCTGTAATTTTTTTTGGCAAATCTGCAGCAAGGTTGCATTGCAGCTCCTTGTGGCATGAGAGCAACTTTCTCAGCCAATAGACAATCCATTGGTTTCTTAGAGGTAGTGGGATTGGCCATGCAGGACACTCTACTAGTAGTATTCGAAATGCTTCCTCCAGCATGTAACACGACTTGGCAATTAAACCAAAGTTGTCGGCGTAGGTATTTTGCTGTCCAATAGAAATTTAGTATCTGTGCCCTGGATCTCGAATGACGCACAGACCACAGCTTAAATGGGACCACCCGGCTAAACCACCTCCGCGCTTCCCCAAGAACATTACCTAATCCGCCGACTAATCATCTTGAACTTCTATCCTTCCATCATCAACCACACTCACTTCTTACAACTCGTCTTCACCCAGGCGTCACCATACAATTCAACTTCAATTAAAGTCTTACGATTGGCGATATATAAGCAAGATCAAATACCACTAGAACAACGACGACCTCCCTCGAGCCCTTCCGCTTCTGCTCAGCGACCCAAGCCTCTCTACGTTCACTCAAGCACATCGCGACTTGCGCCTCGAGAATCCGCACCTTCTCGACAAGACTGCCACCCAACGCTCAATCCACATTATCCACGAATACAACTCGCAGCCATCTGCAGCTGATCACATTACTGCGCCGCATCGTTCCCAGTATCACACCTACACGCGCACCTCCCATCACCGCTATGGCGAGCGCACCGACCGGGAACGAGCAAGTCCCATCGGGCACCGCGCCTCAGAGCGAAGGGGAGCATCAGCCGATTCCGGTAGAAGCCAAGCTGGCCAATAAGAAGGACACATCTTTGAAGGAGTTCCTGTCTAAGATGGATGACTACGCGCCCATTGTAAGCTACCTCGCGCTTTCCTCCCTTCCTCAGCTTACTCAACCGTCTCAGCCGCGGCGCTTGTTCTTGATGGATATGAACTAACTGCGTGTCTGCCACCAGATCCCAGATGCCGTCACAAACTACTACATGACAAAGGCCGGCCTCCCCCCACCACCACACACAGACCCCCGCCTCGCACGCCTGATCGCGCTCGCCGTACAGAAATTCGTTGCGGACGTTGCGGCCGACGCCTACCAATACAGTCGGATCCGGGCTTCGAACACGAGCGCAAACAACCCGATGGGAAATCTAGGCGCTGCTGCCGGTATCGCTGTGCCTGGACAGGCGCCCGCCGGCGGTAAAGACCAGGGACGAGGTGCGCCGTTAGGCATCCAGAGAGCCGGCTACGGTGGCGGTGGACAGGGTGGCAGCCAGAACCGCACCGTCCTCACCATGGAGGACCTCGGAATGGCCGTTGGCGAGTACGGTGTCAATGTGAAGCGTAGCGAATTCTACCGATAGAGGGATTACGACTGGAGTACTACCACACCCTGGGTTCAGTCACCTCATAGAACTACGATGTTACAGACGGGGGGTTATGAGACAATTATTGCACGGGCATACTCAGACCGCGGTCTAGAAAGGCGCATGGCGTTCAGGGATTATACAAGGCGTCACGGCTCACAGGTGACCAGCATGGTCGAGACCTACCATGGAAGGCAGGGTCGGCCCAACTTATCAATGTTTTTATGTATACAAAAAGCAGTTTGTTACTTTTTTTCCTTAGTCTGAACGAAGAGAGTCTACGGTCACGAAATGATCATGTTCCCATTGTTTCTCTGGTCGTTTTACATTTTGGGTTTCGTGTAGTATACAATTGGACAAACTATTACACGCAGGTCAACCGACATGCCGTGTCATCGCTTCTAGTAGTGCCTATAAAACGCCGTTAGGGGTAGGCTTTACAGCTGTCATCCGCTTCTCATTCCCTGCCTCGTCTATCCCCAACCATAGAATCGTAATCCTGTGCGGGCTATCCCGCCTACTTCCCTCGAGACCAGACGAAGGGCTTTCTCGTCCTACGGTTGAAGACAACAGACTTCTGGTTAGCTTAGTCCACTCAACCAACTTCACATCCGTCGCATTACTCGTGCGTTGAGGTTGGGAATTTGGGGAGGGTTGGGGAGCTGTCTATACGCACGGAGAGAACTCGCCCAGCTTGTGCCCGACCATGTCCTCGGTGATGATCACGTCGTTGTAGATCTTGCCGTTGTAGACCTGGAACTTGAGGCCGACGAAGTTGGGCAGGATGGTGGCGGCGCGCGCCTGTGTCCGGATCGGCTTTATCTTCTCGCCCGGCTTGGGACGTGTGATGGGAAGACTACAATGTTATAGACAGACGGAATTTTAGAAAATCTTGGCTTTGGAAACAAACTTCTGCACCGAGGGGTAGTAAGGTTTATATCGGGAAGAGGAGCTTTTTCGAGGAAGGGTCGGACGGTAGGTAGGCTGGGCTGGGCTAGGCTGGGCTGCTCTCAGAGGTTCGGGGGGGGGAAAGGAAGGGGATTTGATTGATTTGCCTTACGGGACGATATGCGGACCTACATACATAAGCAGTGAGCATGGTTAGCGACCGCATGTGAATGATTTCATGCAATGGGCATCAATCGGAAAAAACTCACCTTTCCACACGGATCGGCCCTTCAGCAGACACCGCGTGGGCTGCATCTCGTTTGGAATGTGCGACGACGGAGGGTGTCGGAGACGGGTATGTTCGATGCTTCCTTCTTCGCGGTTGGTAGCTTTCTCTAACTACCTAGTAATGGAGTCGCATTTCGATGTTCCCGTCGCACCTCCAGGGCTCCTGATTTCCACGTTATCGCGATAAATGCATTTTTATCGATCCTTGCATTATCAGCTCTGATCGACGGACCGACAGAAAAGTCTCTCGGCCCGTATTTACCTGTGCACCATCGAATCAAGCCTAGGATGGAACTCCACAACGGGTAGGGCCACCCTATTTGCCTGTCTCAGACGCTTCCCAAAGAAATCGCCCTTACACTGGACTACACAGTACATGAGAACAAGGCGAGGATCACATCTGTTGGCTTGCACCAACTACTCTGTTGTGCTACCATGTCCGGAGCACCAACCCCCGCGCCCCCTCGAAGGAGCAATATGCTGCTTCAGGACATTGGTATTGAACGCTCGCTGTTGACTGGATTACTTGGATGCATACTTACCTAGTTCCTTTCTTTTCCCGTTCTGGAACTTGTGTGAACGTTTCGGGCATGAGATTCGTCGTGGTGACCTCGTAATGATAAACGCCCTGTTGGCCCAGCGTGTGAGGGGCAAAGGTCTCCTAAGTACTGTCTAATAGGTAGGCATAAGTACCCAGTTCATGACGAAAACAATCTTCGGCGTCCAGGACATTCGATGTCGTAGCATCGTAGGATGCAAACATGGGATCTGTCCCGCGACCTCCCCGGAGCAGCAGCACCCGCCTTGGAACTCGATTGGTGGACGTCGTCGCAGTCCTCCACATGCAAATGCCAGACGTTCCCGAACTATCGTGAGGACAGTAGGGGGAGTTCCTGCAATGAGACTCGTCGATGGTGCTGGATACTATGGACTTCCCTGCCCTTATGTGAGGCGGAGCTATGACCTCCGCCTCCATCGGACCTGTTTTCTGAGTCGCCGACTTCTCAGGACATTTAAACTCGGCTGCAGTCCGTAGAGCATTTGGCGTGATGCCTCGCTCGTGTCGTGCAGTGAAGTGACATATTGCAGTCGCCCAACGCTGAGATAACATGAAGTTCGTCGAGGTCCTCGTTACGGCGGCTACGATTGCCGGTGCAGTCGCCGCACCCGCAACAAAGAAACGAGCAAGCAAGTTCCAGTTCGTCGGTGTCAATGAGTCTGGTGCTGAGTTCGGGAACACGGCCCTGCCTGGACAGCTAGGAAAGGACTATACATGGCCCGACCAAAATGCCATCAACGTGTGTTTTTGGTTTACTAGTTCTCATCATCGGAGGTGGTGCCGCTGACTTGATCCGTCTAGACGATGATTGGCAAGGGGATGAATTCTTTCAGGGTTCCTATTATGATGTAAGTAACCCTGATGCGAAGTCTTAACACCATATATAGTGCTAAGTTGAGAACAGGGAGCGCTTCATCCCGAACCAAATGACGGGGACTGTGAACGAGACGTATGCCAGTGGCCTTGACCAGATTATCAACTATATCACCGGAAAGTCAGTCTTTATAATTAACACTGTCACGGCTTCAAGACGAGACGCCAGATTGAGACTAACTTGTCTCTATAGGGGCGCATACGCTATCATTGACCCCCATAACTTCGGGCGATACTACAACAACATCATCACGGACGTGAACGGCTTCGGGGCATGGTGGTCAACAATGGCGAAGCGGTACGCGTCGAACGACAAAGTCATCGTAAGTGATTACCGGAGCCACCTTCCCCTCCTGGCCGCTTTCAGAAGATGAAGCTTTCTTTTCGGGCCAAGACCATGTCCAGAAGCCCCCAAACCCCCCAAAAACTACACTCCAAATAGCAACAACTGATTTCAAGTAGTGGGATACGAACAACGAGTTTCACGACGAGGATAACGCCCTCGTCGCGAGCCTGAACCAAAAGGCTATCGATGCCATCCGGGCTGCCGGCGCTACCTCGCAGTATATATTCGTCGAGGGAAATTCATGGACGGGTGCTTGGCATTGGGTAAGGGGCAATCTTATAACTTCCTCGACCCGATGAAACCATAGACCATGGGTCCAGGATCTATTCACCAGTGTAAATTCGCCCCGTTGGTACCACCGACTGACGAGCGGCGCTCTAGGTATCCAGCGGCACCGCAGACGGCATGGGCAAGCTCACCGATCCGTCCAACAAGATCGTCTATGAGATGCACCAGTACCTAGACTCCGACGGATCGGGCACGTCAACGGCATGCGTGTCTTCCACGATCGGCAAAGAGCGACTCCAGGCCGCGACGGCCTGGCTGAAGGCGAACGGCAAGAAGGCCATCCTGGGCGAGACAGCCGGCGGCTCCAACTCGCAGTGCATTGCTGCGCTGCAGGGAATGCTGGGGTACATGGCAGACAACTCTGACGTGTGGTCGGGCTGGTTGTGGTGGGGAGCCGGTCCCGTAAGCAATACCTTTTGCTACACATACTCTTTTCACTTCCTCTCTTCGTGATGAGCGACCTAACTAACTGTTACGTCTAGTGGTGGGGGAATTACATCTACGGCATGGAGCCTCCATCTGGCGTGGCCTTCACCGGCGTACTGCCATCGCTGACACAATATATCTAGACTTTTGTTAACCAAACCTATGTATTTTCGGAGTAAGCAGAGTCGGGTCGCCCTCTATAAAGCGAGCAATCCACATCAACGCAGTTACAAAGAAATTGACTGCCCCCTTTTGTGAATAGCCGGTCCATAACAAAGTGCACACACTCTACCCCTCGGAACGAGTGCTATGCTGCCTTTGGAGGCTCAAAGCCAGATTCTTCATATCATGCTAAGTTATAGTCACGCTCAATGTAGGCTATGTGGGTAATTTGGCGGTGACTCGAAGTGACTGGTTGATGCTATACCGATATTGACCGGCTCGTCGTCTACCTAAAGCCTAAAAATAGAAATGTCGACGATCCCAAACCGGAGAATAGTAGAAACCGAATATCTCTTCTCGTAAATGGACACGCCGTGGTGTTGTATGTCATCTTGCCAGTACACAACGGCCTTAGTTCGTGAACCGTACATTGCGACACAGACACGTCTCGAGGTTAAAGTTAGTATAACACGGCCAGCAATCAATCGTTAGAAGAAATCAGGGAATCCTATGACTTTCACGTCACCGCTTGTTATAGTCAACTTATGCATAAGCTTGCTGTTTATTAAGCAATAGCTACGTATCTCCGAAGTGTAAGCAGTCCGGCATTCGTTCCTCCCTGAACCAACCAGTTGGCGGCCTGCACTCCGCCAGCATGGTCAGTTCAATGCAACTCGATGCAAACCGTCAAACAGGAGATGTAAAATTAGTTAAGGCATGGGCATCCCGTGAATACTCTACCCCAATCGCCCGACTTGCTGATGATTATGTACAAACAATACACACACGGTTGACTCCGAACGATGAGGCTTTCTCGTTAACTCGCGTCGTTGATCGCGTCTCTCTCCGTCGTTTAGGCAAAGCCAAAGTAATCGCTGCCAGTGGTGATAGCTTTGAGGAGCTGGCGACGTAGCGTCTCATAATTCTCGTACTCGGGTAGATCAAGTTCTACATCGGTTTAGTCATTTGTCTAGATGTGAACAGCAGATAAGGGCACTTACGGTTAAAGCAGGTATGGGAACTTGGGAGACGGTCCTTGTTGCCATAGTCGCGATGGATATTGAATCTGTTGATTCCATTCATACCCTCTAGTTCTTTGAAGCCGTTAAGGGGGACTTTGCTCGTTCCCGTTACGAACTGTAGAAGCTTTGCGACTTCTTCCTTGTCGAATGATCGCAGTGCTCGCCAAAACCATTGAATTTGCGGGGATGATGGGGTGTAGTTATGGTACTCAGTGTTACTCTTCCAGTCATCGATATCAACGTCTGGCAACCCGGATATCAGCAACTCCAGCTCCTGCTCATTGAAGATAGAGATTAGCTCGGCAGGGATAATATCATGGAAGCCTATCAGCCTGTAAGTAACCGATTTTCGCAACAAGTTTGGTTATTGGCGACTTACCCTTTAGGAAGTTCTCCATCTGGTCCTTGACGGAAGACAGGAGTTTATGTTCGACCACTAAACGAACGTAGTCATGCTTGTTTTCTTCTGTCACTGGTATATTACGGCCATTTTCACACAGATCCGAGACCTTGGTAACGCCAAACTCGTCATCCTCTACTGAGAACGTCTCAGTGATAATATCAGTGATATCGTTGTTCAGCATCCAGGAAAGAGACTTGTAGTACTCTGGATCAAATGATTCCATATCCTTCACCGAGACGGGTTTACCCAGGATTCGCTTGTAGACCGCACGGCTAAAGTAGCAATCGAGCAGGCGCCCTTCGTACAGAGCTTTGCCGATAATGCGGCCAATGAATTTGAAGAACAAGAGATGTTCGTCGTTGATGCCGCTCAACTTGTTCGGGTGGAAAGTTGTCCTGTCACTGGAAACAGGTACGAACAAAGCATAATTGGCGTCAAACATTTGCCTGGCGAGCACTTGGAACCACTCTCTCGTAACGCCACCTGCATCAACACCCTCTTCGCCATGGAACCGGATATTGAGTTTGCTGAACTTCATTTCTTCGCCAGTCTTGAAGTAAAGGGATTTAAAAGAGTCATGGAAGACATGCTCGCGGCGGACTTGTAGCTGGAGAGTAGGGAATGGCCTATGGTTAGCTTGTTGCTTATTGTGCACGCTACGATTGAACCAGTTCCGCTTGTTGTCGAACTCGAGGACCTTTGGATTCTTGACCAAGTGCGAAAAGGTACCTTTCATAAGCGAAGGGTTGTTACGCACGAGCTCGTTGAGAATTCGCCTGTGGTCTTCTGTGAATGTGAAGAATAGCCCTGCCATACGAGACTCGGGCTGCGGGCTTGACAACACCATGTCCTTGGACGTTTGACTCGTGGACGGGCCGGTCTCAGCCTGAGCGCTGTCCTTGCAGACCACCATTAAGGCTTCAATGAGAGGCAAGAGAATGGTAGCCACATTCAATAGGCTCTCCCGTTGGCGAATTGCGCTTAAGCATGCACTAAGTTTTTCCCAGAGAGCATTGAATGTGGGGTTGCGATACAATGTGCTTAGCAGATCTTGTTTTTTAGTTTCTTCGACGCTTGGGTCTCCAGCCGCGTCTGGCTTCTTTTGCGCAAATAGATGGTCAAGAGCCGTAAGCACACGAAGTAACTTATTTTGATCGGAGGCGCCCGGCGAGAACTTAGAAAGCGCAACACCTTGGATTTCTGTGCCAGTATCTGCACTTTGGATGTGTGGCAATAGTTCGTCAAGGTGGACAACAATCTTCTCGCTCAGCACCTGAGCCTGGCGAGCGAGCTCATGACCGAAAACAAGCATTGCTCCAGGGATGACTGAAAGGTTCTTGATTGTTGATAGGGTCTCCTTGAACGTTTTAGAACTACATTCTCGAGCGACAAATATCTTGATGATGAGCGTCAAGTTCGCATCGGGAATGACGGGTGGATGTAGTTGCCTGCTTTTCCTTAGGGCAGCCTGTTTCTTTTCCAGAGCTGTGGGCACCTTTGGTTCCACCTTGGATGGACTTGGAGGAGTAGAAGACTCGGCGTTTTCCGCTGCGATAGGCACTTGGTCTGAGAGCTGCATCCCCGAAGCACCTTGCTCAGCGTTGTCTGATACAATTCCCTGAGTTCTATTGGCTGTCGCTGTTTCGTGGCTAGCTACCGCTGTTGATTCATCCTCTGCCTTCGGTGTTTCGGCTTCCAACAACTTAATTGCTTCTGCTGCTTCTTTTTGCTTTCGATCAAGAGTCAAAAGCGGAAATGTCACGCGGCTTAGGAGTTGGGAGAGGCTATCCATTATGGCTGAGCTTTCCATGACAAGGTCGCGGTCAAGTAAAGACAATAGAGAGTTAATAGCATACTTCTGGGCTTTATTGTCTTTGCCTTTCCCTTTTCGGCTCAGGCTGCGCTTGGGAGTGCTCGCAACTACGTCATGTTCGGTCAAGAAAAGTGATGGCACATGAACATTTTGGTCTGCGAGGTAGCATAGTAAGTCCAGGCATTGCTGAACAATGAGAAGGGGTGATGTTTCCGAAGTTGTCTGTAGTGAATTATGACTGCTGATATTGGTGAATGTGCGCTTCAGGGCCTGGGGGGTTTGTGTCTTCGCTTCTTTATCCTTAGGCTGTTTAGCTTTGATAGAAAGATGCGTGAAGCTTCGCTCCACAGCATCCACATCAGTAGAGCCATCCTGTAAGATTTGGAGCACGGTGCTGATGACTTCCAAGCGATTCTGACGATTCTCACAGACGTCTTTGAACACATTCTTGAGCGAGCTCTCGATGGAGCCTCCCTTCATGTTGATGAACATAAGGCGAAGTAAAGTAGCGACTCCTGCTTTGTCCAACATCTGAACGACTGCCCTTCGTTGGGGTTTGTTGTCTTCATTTGCTGGTCCGCTTGCCTGAGCAGCACCACGTCCACGGTTGACTCCGGAAGGGGCCCGATCTTCAACAATGGGATGCGTCGTGCGGAGCACACGTCTTGCCTGAGCCGCTAAATCAGGAGGCAAGGAATCTAATATTTCAGAACCTTGTTCCATCAACACCTGATCTCGAAGAGCAGGAGGGAAAGTCATTAGGATGCTCGCGGGGTCCATATCCTGTGCTTCAGGCGCTTGGCCAGCCGCTGAGGCTTGGCGCCTGGCTTCTTCTCGATCTCGTCGGCGTCGCTCTGCACCCTCTTGTCTTACAATCTCATCGCGGATGTCTTCTGGAAGAGCGTCTAAGAACTCCTGGAATATTTCGCCTGTCTGCTCACCGGCGCCCCTTGGTGCCTCGCGGGCTTCGGCTCTCCGGGAACTAACTGTTTGAGCTATAACTTCTTCTCGGAATTCTTCGGGAAGGGCTTCCAAGTAATCAGGATCAATGCCGAGCTCTGTAATATCGACTTGTTCTCCCCTAATTGTAGTGAATGAACGTGGTTGGTTAACATTGGCTGTGTCTTCTCGTGCGGCGCCAGCGGTTTCGCCTGATGGCTCAACACCTTCCATAGCATCTGGTTCAATGCGATTATCATGGACGTCCTCGCCACTGGAGCTTGCCTGTGCTTCTGCGGCGGCTGCAGCGGCTGCTGCAGCCTCTGCAGCACGCTCGCGTTCCTCTGCTTCTTTTATTAAAAGAAGTTCGCGAGCAGCTTTCTCTTCGGCTTCCTTGGCCTCTTTAGCTTTTCGCTCCTCCTCTTCACGCTTTTTCCGTTGCGCATCCTCGATGCGTTGCCGTTCTGCTTGCAATTTCTTTTCCTCCTTTATAGCGGGGGGAACAAGATGGGACAGAATTGCAGGAAGCAGTTTGCTTGCCTTGTCTTGGTGCTGTGCGCCGAATATCATCTTCATTTCTTCGGCCCAGCGGGATATCGTCGACTCGGCGCTGAATGATGTGGACTGAACTGGTTCCTGGAAGGGATCACGGCGGCTATCGGACCTTGTTTCGCGAGAAGGAATACTGAAAGGAAAGGGGAAATCACTGATGTGTCCTCGGGGCCCAGTCCCAATCGAGAAGTGAAGGGCATGGCCATGGCGACCCAAATGGACTGGAAGCGACGCGACCAAATCATTAATAAATGACATGGGATTTTCATGTCCGCCGCCAGTAAAAAAGCTACCTGGTAGCCCTAATCTAACAAGACTACCACCTGCGTAGTTCATTGGGCGGGGTGACCCATCCCGGCTATTCTCGTTGGCTCTGCGTAATAGAGGATTAATACCGTCTTCGTTAGGAGGCATCCGATTATCACGAGAATGACCACCGCGTATTCGTGAATCTGCATTGATGTTAGCCCTGTGGCACTCTCTGCAGCGGTGGCCATGAGATAACGACGGGGACTGCATGAGCATTGGCACAGCCACGGCCACTAGAAACTTATCAAACATATCTTCGAACGTACCAGCAAGGTTATTCAGATCACGTTGCCCCATCATGAATGGAAGCGACACCGGTTGGCGGTCAATGGGAGGGTGACGACGGCGTCCACCAAACATGCCTCCATGATCTACTACAAGCGTGTCCCAGCCCAAACTTGGAGCCACAATATCTCGAGGTGGTGGGTCATCTGTGCATATGAGTGAGGTATCCGAAAGGCATCGACACAAATCAACTTACTTGGATACTCCTCTTCATAGGCATACTCGTCATCGAGATCGTCTTCGTCTTCGTCTTCTTCTAGATGGTCAATTAGCTCTGCAGTTCGAAAAGTCGAAGACGACTTACCATCATCCTCTTCTCCTTCCAAATAGTGATCATTGAGGTGATTTAAATCTTCAACGATAGGCTCGAAGTCCCCGTCTCCGATGGCACGCATAATGTTTCCAAATCGGTTCAACCCATCGACGTCATCTAGATCGTGTATGTCAGCTTCTTGAAGAGCTTGGGCTTCGCCTTCATAGTCGATTTCTGCTTCTCCGTCGGCTACATCATCTGGCTCGCTTTCCCATTCTGAGGCTCCGTCGTCATCAAGTGGATTACCTTCACCATCAACGATTTCGATGCGGTCTTCCACATCATCCATGTCGTCAGAATCTTCCTCTTCATCGCTTTCATCCTCTTCATCATCCTCGTCCATCTCATCGACATCATCGTCATCCTCCATTGTCACTTCAATGACGCCGGGCTCGCCAGAGAGTCCTTCAATCGGACCCATCCCTTCTATGTCCTCATCTTCTCTGTCACTAACATCTTCCTCGCGATCCTCGGACTCGTATGCCATGTCGTCATCGTACTCGTCATCGTACATCTCCTCGTCGCCATCTGCAGCTATTAGTATATTGCCTATGATAAGACAGTAGAAAAGTAACTCACCATCTTCCGAGTCCTCTGAATAGTCATCATCCATATCTCTACCAGGTTCATGCATGCCAAGAGCCGAATTTCGATAGAGATCTGGTGTTTCTTCTCTATCATCTTCAATATCTGACGGGGAGCTTGTAGAGATGAGTTCATCGTCGACATTGTCGTTTGTTGGAACCGAGGATATAATGTTGAAGTGGCTTAGGTTGATGGCAGTACTTGTTAGTACCCGGAACACACGGAGAATGTATTTGATGGTTCTCTTCACGGGCGGGAAAGCGAGATCGATGTCAGCGATGGAGGCAGTTAAAGCGGCGAGATATCCTTTTTCGTACATCAGTCGCCGTAGCTGTGCCTGGGAGCGTTCAAGAGGGTCGGGGCTATTTCGTGAAGCGGTGGGGTCTTTGTCTTTGTCGCCCATCATAAGATGCATAACCTCTGCGAGACCGAGCATCCTGGCATACCTGGAGTCAAATGGATCGTTGGATGTCGTGGCATCCTTATAGGACTTCAAGATGGTATCTAGAACAAATCTCCGTACGAAGAGAAGATCAGGTTCATCCTCATAGTCGTACTTGTCTCGACCCCGGTCAACAGGCTTTTCGCCAGTCCTACTAACAAGAGCTACTAATAAGTTTTGCGTTTGTATTGTCGTAGCGTACTTCTTCTTGTAAACGATGGTATCTGATGGGCCATCCATATTACTCGGATAGAGTAGATCCGTAAGAAGATAGTTTAGAACACTAGATCGAGGCTTGACCGGAGTGTTGGCGAAAAGTGGCGCATTCCTCTTGAAGTTGATGAATTCAATCTTGGTGCGATTGTAGCTTTGAAGGAGTTCGGTTAGGCAGTGAAGAAGGAAGCACCGGTAGATAAAGATTGGATGTTCATCCGCCTTGAACGACAATTTCCCTTTCTTTTCTTTGCCATCAGCGGTACGAGTGTCACTTTCATTAGGTGTATCAGAGGAAGAAGGACTCTGTTCACCAGTCTGTGCACCCTCCTTGCCAAGTTGAAATGCATCTTTATCATCAACCTCTTTATAGTTCAACAGCTCACACAGAAGAAAATGTATCACACCGTCTGGGGTTTCGACGACTGGACGCTTTAGATCTTGTGTAGTAGTTTTGGAGATGTCATCCATGTGCTTGTCTCCGCCTTCCGTGGAGGGTTTAATGTCCTGGATTGATAGATCCTCGGTAGCTCGGACAGTTGGGGCGACTTCATCCTTGGTCGCTTCCCCTTGCGACTCCCTGAGAAGGACGACCTGAGGTCGCGAAGAACTACCCTCGCGAGGGCCCCATCGATTCAATTTCAAAATTTCGTTGCAAACTTCGACGAATAGTTTAGGGTCGCGAAGGACAAGACTTGAAAAGTGCTTTAAGAAACCTGTGGGGTCCAAGGATCGATTGTTGCGCCCTCCATCCAGATGGGTACGTATCTCACTTCGCATGACTTGTTTTATAACTTCTTCATCCTCTATTACATGGCGGAGGATGGTCAATACATACGAGGATATTCGCGTCTCACTAAGACGGAGGGCTCCGGCTCCAGAGAGTTGCTTTGCAGTAACAAATAGGCGCTGTAGGTTCTTTTTATCACCGACCTGTCGAGCAACAGCACGATCTCTAGTCAGAATCACCAAAATTCTTAGGACCGAGATTGCGAGTGACTCCTCTTTGCCAATACGTGGTAGAATATCGAGAATTGAACTTAGAAGGATCCGTCGATCGTCATGCTTGACATTGAAATCTTTGGGAACCCACTCTAGAGGCCGAATAGCATCATTCTCCAGTTCAGGAACCTTCCAGTTAATATCTCCAGGCTGCTCGTCGTCGCTGAGTAGTATCTCAAACACAAGAAGGACGTATGGAATCCAAGGAGACAGCTCATCAGTAGAGGAGGATCCTGGGACGTGAAGGAACCGTAGGAATTCGCTGACATTTTCCTTCAGGATACTTATAGTAGCCTTTAGGAATTGCTCCTCCTGGAGGAGTAGAGACAGAAGGTGTGCATAGGCGGCAATACTTCGCCCGTTGGATTTCAAGTCTTCGTCCATGGCGAAGGACATCAGCGCATTGACAAGTGTTTCGCCGATTTCTTGTCTGATAGACAAATCATCTCCAGGAGACTTTGCGACGACCGATGCGATTAATTCAGATACCTCATGGGTAGTATCTGGGTGAGCTCTTATGACATCCAAACACCTGTCAATTAGGTTGGAGCGGAGCTTGGCTCGTTCTTCATCTAAATCTTCCTTCGCCACATGTGATGGCCGTGTCTCTCTTTCCGGCTCTGCTTTGGCTGCAGAGCCCCTCGCTGGGCTTGTCGAGGCTGATCCATGGTCATTCGACTCTTGGCGCATTACCGAGGGAATTGGAGTGTCCCGGTCAGTACCACTTGACAACGCAGCGGCATCTCGGACTTCGTCACGAAGTCCACCAATGAATTCCTCGTCCAGAATACCAGACGGGAGGTCTGCAGGTAAATCTAGGACCATCGCTTCGTCATCGGCGGAAACATTACGTTCAGCCGGAGATCCGCTTTCAATATCTGTCGGCGTATCATTTTCGGGGATGGGATTGCCAGTGCCTGCAATGCCCTTCTGGTGCAGGGTACAATATTCTGAAGACATCTGACGATTACCAAAACTGCGATAGATCGCCTCTTGCGAGAGACTTTCAGGGAAGCCTTTTTCGGTAAGCTGTTTCACTTCTTGTATATGTGTCGACCAAGGGAATTTAGCATTGTTCGGCTCGAGATATGCAGGTGGTAGATTCTAACGTAAATTAGCCCCAGCCATATGTTAATCGGAGTCAGCCATTGCAGGTACTAACCTTATCTGAGCGCCTATACGCGTGGTTCTCTGACTCTGCTGAAGATATGAACTTTAGGATTTCGATAGTCTTAGCAACAGCCATTGCTGAACCTTTCTCAATGAGAGGCGACTTCCATAGTTCCTGAATGACAGGCAACATTGTGGCCCTAAGCTCAACGATAAGATTCGGTGCAACCGTCGCCTCACCTCTCCGGTCACCACTAGTAGCTCTCTGTGGTAGAACATTTACACCACCAACCGCGTCACTGATGAGCTTTCCATTAGCAAACATGGCGTAGATATCTAATATCTTCTTGAGGCAGAGAGAAGCGAGTCTTGATCTAACCACCGCGTCGTCGCTCTCGTGGTTTTTACAGATTTCGTTCTTGAATTCAATTAGCTTTGAATTCAGCAGCTTCAAGCCACCATGTTTTTTAAAAGCCAATAGCACAGGTATAATGTTCTGCGCATGTAGTGCTCGGTCAGAACGGCCTATAGGGGTTAGCAGATCGACATTCGAAAGACGGCGAAGAGTGCTGCTTACCTTCTGCAGTGGGGTTTACCAACAGCTCATGAGCGGTATGAAGCATGATATACCAATACTGGAAATCTCGAGCCGTGCCTTGATGATCAGGGACTCGTAACTGCTGAAGGATAGCGAGACTGATATCCTCCGCGAGCTGAACATGACGGGATCTAATATATGTGTCACGCTCACGCCTCTGTAGTAGTGATTTTCCGTAGGTTTGTAGAAGAGGGAGAGCGGTAGGCAGCAAGGCTTCACACAAAGTTTTGATAGTCTGGAAGTTCCGGTACTGTGGACTTGATTGCGCACTCTTTGGGGGCTCTGGGCCAGGGCTTATTTTCTTTCCCGTAGCCCAGTGCCAGATAGCGGCAGATGAATAAGCACCAGAGAAGTTAGGGTCTTCAAATTCAGGGCTAGATTCACTATCATTCTTAGGTGAAGTGACGGCCGCAGCACCTTGCTGATCTTGGCTGTCGCTTTCTTTGCCATACCACTGTTGTGGAACAATGGTCGATATGGCTATCTCTTCAAGAATCACGGCGCGGATGAGGGGACCTAGCGATCTGATCAATTGGCTGTGATAGTCGAAAACATTGATTGCATGAAGCGTGACAGTCTGAGACCTTGACGAGAAAGGGAAAGAGTGGTATAGAACTCTCATCAAAGATTGAGCATTCAGTAATGCTTTGACAACTGAAGTTCCAGTTGTTAGATGCTTCACTAGATCATGAGTGGTGTCTTTAGTCAAAACTGTATCCTGCGTAAGGAAGGGTTTGAAGTAGGAAGCAATATCTTCAGACTTGACAACGACATCGAGCACATCAAACGCGTCCTGTGTGCGCTCGAGCAATGATGGAAGACCGATTATCGGTGACGATTCGATCAATGATGATAAGACGATTTGAAGGCCTCTGGCCGCAAAAGTCCCCCGGGAGGTATGGGGCAAGCTTGGGGACGTGTAGAGGTCTAAAAGCCGCTCAATTCCACCATTCGTTACCAAGCTCGTCTTTAAATTCTGGTTGCCGATGTATTGGGATAGAAACCCGGCGACAACATCAATGTATGGGCAAATGGACGTATGAACCGACAGTGCGCCAGATGGCTTTTCCGGGTCTTCAGTATCTTGGATATCAACATCCATCATATGGACATCCGAGTCACCAACGGCACTGCTGCCTTTCGCTTTTTCAGACTGTCCTGGGGCGTAACCACCAAGTGATTCATCGGCAACTAATTCCTGCTGCTCAGAATCCTTCACAACAAGCTTAGCTCCCCAATTACAGTCTCGAGCCTTAACTTGGGCAAGATATGTAACTCGAGCTATCATGTCTAAGACTGCATTCGCAATGGCAGGCCGGAGAGACGGATGGTGACGCGCAAGTTCGTCGAAGCTGCTTCCAACGGCATTGGAGAGGCCCTCGTCTGCGGCCATTACCCGGACGTGGTCTGGGCTCTCAAACATCTCAAAGAAGCTGTCAAATGCTTGCGAAGAAACAACCATTTTCATTCCAAGGTTGTTCAGACAAATGGCGTTCAGCACAACAGGCACTGTTGAGATAGGATCTGCTGATGCAAGTATCCCGCCTGCGAGCGGATGATCCCGAGGCCGTTCGAGAACGTCCTGAGGGGGGGGATGTGGCCGATTATCCTGTTCAAGAATATCCGGAACAGGAGAACCGTCCGAAGAGTCATGGTCATCTGCGTTTGTATGCTCGGGCGTCGCGGTCCCTGCGTCTTCACGTTGCACGACGGTGACAGGTCGTCCTGTCAATGCGGTAAGGTAGCTATGAATAAGCCCGGCTTCAAGAACCGCCGAGAAGCTGGTTGGGTCATTATTAAGAAAATCGCCTAGAATAGTGACAGCATTTGTCCAAACTAGCGCTCCGAACTGTGTCACATTTTCAATGATTTCGCGGATACTGTGGAGGAGATCAGACTTATCCACAAGATTCCGAAGCAGTCGGTCAGTGTTTCCACCAAAAGCGAATGCATTTGTCATCATATGATGGATGAATTTTAAGAGAAACTTGAGGTTTTGCTGCTGGTAGAAAGGAATCTCATAGTCTACAACTTGTGACCGATGGCTGGAAGGTGTCCCTTGCCCATCAGAAACTAGCTGTTTGGCGAGGTTTACCTCGTGTGTAATAAGGTTCGTGATCGCTTCGAGACCGTCAGCTGCCGCCAGCGACGGGAAGGAAGTTTGCACATTGTACATGAGGCTATCCAAGAACCCAACCAGTGTGCCATGCGTTCGCTCAGCGACGTTCGATCTGAGGTTCAGAATTTCGACAAGAATCTCCAACAGGCCAGCCGAGATGATCTCTGGAATGTTGCGCATAGAAGTATTCGCCATCGCCATGGTGATGTGGAGTGCCAGGGAAAATAGATTGTCCCGCCATTCATCCTTCAAGGTCCACTGATCACCCACGTCATCCTCCTTCATCTCAGCAACAGCTTTCCTGATGACATAAAGCAGCACACCATGATTAACTGTCGCGTTTAATGCAGAGAACACGTCGGGAACTTTAGAATGGAACGACGAAATTGCCTCGAGAAGAGACAAGGCAATAGACTGAAGATCTAAAGGCACTTGTGTTGTACCATCCGCACCAGGATGGATCAGTTCAGCAAGTTGGTAAACCAACTGGAACCGGCGTGGCTCATCACTGTCCTGCCTAAGGACCTTTTCAACAAAAGTAGATTCAACGTGAATATACGCCAAGTTTTGAATAGCTAGTAAGCGTGCTTTAAGGGCTTGTTGCCGAGACTCTGTAGACCCTGTCAAGGCTTTAGCTACTCGTAGGCGATTAAGGAATTCATATCTAGTCTCTTTGGGTAAGTCTTTTGGTAGTTTGCCCAATAATTGATACGGCGAGGAGGCAATAACTGTAGATTGAGGCACCTCTAGGGATTTCTGGCCAGGAGAAATGCCTTCGTCGCGACCCAGTGCGGGAGACCGAGACGCCGAGCCTGGAGAGTCTTCTGATAGTCCCTGGACTTGACGATTCGTGCGAGGGGTGACATGTGAGGCGTTCGCAGAATTGCTGCGTCGTAGGGGTGTAGGAGTTGACGGGGCATTTGGTATGCCACGATCCGGCACGGGTGGTTGCGAGTGTTCATGAGCCGTACTAGAAGACGGGTAGTATGTTAATTTCACGTCAGCCCATCCAGTCCAGCGCGTTTGGGCATCTTGTGTCTCGTTGGATTCTGGTTTTGCGATGGCGCATAGATCGTTCGCGAACATTGTAGCCACGTTCTTTGAACTTCCACCCGATGATTTCTCTTTGCTCTTGCTAGCGCTGCTCAGTGTAGAGAGTGTGCCGGAATCAGAGGGTTTAACGATAGGCGTTTTTACAAAAGGCTGGGCTATTTGCTGCACGCGATCAAGGTCTATGTTGTAATGATTCGACAACAGAGTGGTGTGTACCTGTCGAGTTGCCATCCCGTGGATACGTTTCACCGAAGCCTGGTAACGTTGAGCGAGCTCAACACCAACTTTAAGTGTAGCACATAAAATTCTGTAGTCTGTGCTATTTAGCAGATCATTCAAATGGGCGCTGCTAGCGTATATGCTGCGGTTGCCACAATGATCCAGGAGCATTTGAGTGAACTTGAGGATGGACTCAATGAGGTACACGTCTCCATCCTGCTTGTAGCCGAGCTCTGCGAGAGTTTTAGATAGCTCGGCCTCTTCAAGCTCATGGCCACTCTTCAAAAGTACTTCAAGGCCGAAATCACGACTCTGGGGACCCTCGTTTAATTTGTAGGTTGCACTGAACGACTCTAAGAGCTCATCAAATCGGTTGAGAAGAGGTATCCAATGATACAGGTCGCCACGCGGAAAGGGCCATCGTGAAGGGAATGTCGCAAGAACCTGGGGTAAGAGAGGTAACGGCTTTGACGTCGCCGAATCGACGAATTCTTGTAGCCAAGGAGTCTGGGAAGATGTTAGTAAGCGTAAGCCGGGCACATATCCTCCTCCAGGGCCTTACCAAGGTCTCCTTGTGCTTGGTCTGGATAGCCTTCGTTATCTTTCCCATGGTGAAGGTAGAGGCGGCTAGGCCGCTAAGAAAGTATCATCAATTCGCCCCCTCCACTACCGCGAATCAGACACTCGAGAAACAACAACTTGGCGTGGCGCCCTGGAGCGTCCAAAGGCGTTTGGACCGCTCCCCTCGGCAGTATAGTTATTTTGTATCTCGATACACAGGAAGCGGTGCTGCAAGCTGCCCAAAGTTGTCGAGATGGTTGGGCCTCGTCGCCGAAGTTCAGCCTTGTGACTGTCGTATTGTGGGGTGTTCGGGGCGAGATCGCCCAAGCTTGCTGGTGCTCACAGTTCGCGGGGTCGGGCCGGGTCGGGAATAAGGAGGGGAATGGGGCGATAGCGTGGGCGGGCGTCTATGGAAATTTACACTGCGGATGGATGATGGTGGAGAGGACTGGGCAAAAGGTATGAGGTAGAAAAACGTTGTGCGTCGCTTCAGACACGGCTTGCTGGAGATGGCTGAGGGACCAGGCGGGTGCAGACCGCTGTGCCGTCAGTGCCAAGTCCGCAGGAATCCGTCAAGAAAACGAAGCTGTCGAGGTGAGTTTGGCCAGCTCGTGTGGCTCCGAGATAGCGTGACCAGTAATAGGGCGCAGGCGGATCGAGTGAAAAGGAAGAGGGAAATGGGTTGGGAGAGGAAAGTTGTGCTTTGAGAGCAAGTAAGTCGCAACTGACAGCCTTTTCGTAATGGGTAATGGTAGAGGTTTGCGTTGTGCAGGACTGGGATGCCCAGACACGTTCTCGAGAGGTACCTTAGCTCCCCAGTAACGGGTCTCGGTACCTATAGCAGACTACCTGCCCGTATGTACATATACTACCTTACCTTGGCGGTACCTTTGTAGGTAGCTTCACTACATATACCAGGTAGGTAAGTACATACATGGTAGGTAGAGGTATCATGGATCTGCACACAAGGTGGGGGGAAGCTTTGACCATATACCACACCAGGTATCTACATGTAGGTATATATACTGGGTACAGACTTGGAACACTGGCTGATGGAATTGTTCATTGATGAGTGGTGGCTGATTTGCCCAAGGTTGAAGGTAAGTACCCACGTAGGTAGGTGCATAGGCCTGGGTGTTGAAATTACCTAAGCAAAACAATAAGCTGCCTACACGTAAGTACTTCCAGGTTGGTGCCTATATTATACACATCACGCAGGCTTACCATTCTACCGGAATATGTCGAGTTCTATTTGATTACCATTCCTAGGTAACTTGAAGTTAATGTACCTACCTAGTTACCTACCAAGGTACCGGTATACAGTTATTGGTTGAACTCTCATGAACTGGAAGCAGATCCTACAATAATTGTCGAATTTAGATAGTTATCTCTTATTTCTTATACCTAAACAGTTTACCTACAAGTTCTTAGTCCTCCTTTAACAATGGCAGTCTACACGGCTCCCTTGTCTAGGTTTAACAAAGAGGCGTATACCTTGGCGATGATGCAAGCACCTATATTAGAATCGACCACTAGGTTATAGTTTAATACTCACGCGTGCGGTTGAAAATGAGCTAGGTCCTCGCGGGTAAGCTCCCGTAATCCGTTAGGTCTCTCATAGAACAACTTACCACCGGGATACCTTCACACTAAAGTCCGCTTTTTGTTGGTTATCCCTTTAAAAACCGCTTCGGCACTCATGTAAAAAAAACACCGATATAACTCACTATACCCCTAACTACACTCTTGCTAACAAGAATAACATTATTATACTAAAGGTTAATTTAATCTTTAATTTATTAATCCTTTTTTATTTTAATATTAAAACAATAGCTTTAATTAAAATTTTTATATAAATTAAAAACATATAATTAATATTATTTTTATATAAATTTAACTTATAAAAATTCTTTAAAAAACAATATAATTAAAAGCTATAAAAATAAAAGTAAATAAAGGTATATTTTAACTTAATATACTTTTTATAAACAATTATATAAATAGTAAACTTTATTAAAGGTAATAAAAGTTATAGCTAGCTGTTATATAACACCTATAAAACAAACCCACCTTTAATTACATGATTAGCTATCCATGCACACATAAATCTATTTACATATATTTTATACTTATAATATTTTTTTTTTCTTTATTTTATAATTAATATATAAATAAAACTTTAACTAAAAGCTTTACCTTTATAAAAGACATTAATTATAACAATAAAACAATATTAAGTTTAAATAATATAATGTTAATTAAAGGGAGGATTATAGTAAATAATAGTTATAGATTAGTGGTCTGTGCGTGGCTTAGCCGGTGGCTGCACCATGCACTAGCCACTGCACCTACACCCCACTACAGCCCCACTAGGGCAGCCCTACCACACACACACCACACATATACTTAGGTGGATTTTGTACAGCTAGTTTTTGTTCTTTTTGTTCTTTTCTTTTTATCTGTAGATTTTTTGTACAATATAGCACATATTGCAGGAGCCTTGTCTTTAAAAGTGTGTTAAATGTAATAATAATGCTATAAACATTAGCTTTAGCCTTAATCTTATAAGTTTTATTTAATCTACAAACTAAGCTATTATAACCATAAAATAGCTATGTTATAAATGGACCTTTCCTTTAAAGGGCTTTTTTTTAGCTTAATATATTAATAAAACAAATAAATTTTATTTTTTAAACTTTTTAAACTATAATTTTAAAGTTTATAAACTATTACCGATTTTTTTAAAACTATTTAAAACTGTTATATTATATTAACTTATTATTAAATAAGTTAAATATTTTAAAAACAAACAAAAAAATTATTTTTTAACTTAAATTTAATAAATATAATAAAACTTTAATTTTTTTTTTCTTTTTTAATTTATATAAGCTTATATAAAAAATTAAATTAAAGGCTATTAATTATAACTAATAAATTTTCGTTTAAAATATACGTGCTACGGTTAAGTAAAAGGGGCCCCTAGCCACCCCTATAACTAGGGTGGCTATAGCCTGTAGCTATAGCCTACCCACTTTGCTACACTTAGGCAAGGGGGGTGTCCCCCGTAGGGGGACCCACACTGCTGGATGTAGCCCCACTCTGTAGATTAGATAAAGAAGTCAGGGCCTTGGTAAAGCTCCTGCCTCCGGCAGGAGACTTACCAAGTCCTTCCTTCCTTCTTCATCATAATATATAGACTTAAAACCTCACTACCCTTAGTAGTCCTTACTACACTTACTTAAATGTATAACCTTTAGCCACTACACCTACACACCTAATAAACGAACTAACAAAGACTATACTACTAATAAACATACTTATACCTTTAAGTTATAATGTTACTTTTATTTTATAATTAATATATAAATAAAAATTTAATTAAAAGCTTTATTTTTATAAAAAACATTAATTATAACATTATTTTAAAATAATATTAAAAAACTTATTAAGTTAAAAGTTATATAAAAACTTGTTTAATTTAAAAAAAACGTTTTAATAGCTATTTTTAATAAATATAACTATTAATTAAAAATAAACATAAAAGGAGGTTTTAATATAAATAGCTTTAAAACTATTTTTTAACTATTAACTAGTTAAATAAAACAAAAAACAACTATAAAGTTTATAAAAATTATTAAGAGAAATAGTTTGGGTAGTAAAATAAAGCTTGATTAAAAGGAAAGGAGAGGGTGTTTCGCAAACAGATCTACGAAGTGGATATGTTTGCGAGCACACTCTATGTGCCAGGTGGCTGCTAACTAATAGTCGTTGCTAGGTAGCAGCCCTGCGGGGCTGCCCCCAATAGTAACGCCTCTATTTACAGCCTAGACCCCCTAGGGGTCTATATTAAAATGCCGGGCTACAGAAAAGCTTCTAGTGACCTTATTAGTTTAATATAACAAATCAAGCAAATATTTATATAGATATTTTTATACTTTAAGTGTGGCTTTCTCCGTTTTCCGTTTTTTTCGGCGGTACTTGCCTATCTATATCCTTTTTATCTGCTCCAAATACTCTTTCGGATATAGTTTCCTTTGCCGGCGTTGCTTTTACGTTAAATGTTGTCTAAGCTAGTTCCTTTGCTGCAGACTTCTGTAGCCTTGGACTGCGTTGTATTGGCTCTTCAACTTGACTTAACGGAATATCTTTAGAGGATTTGGGCTTCTTGCGAACTGCCGGAATATTATCGGAAGCAGATAAAATTACCTTACGAGGTCTTCCTTGCGGGCGAAGGGCCGACTGGTTATCTAACGAAGGCTTTTTTGTATCCTTTAAAGGCTTTTTTGGATCGTCCAGATTAGGGCGTAGTCTATGTTGCTGCTAGTATTTATCGACAAGTTCCTGTAAATAACGCAGATTATGTTCAGAGTTCTAGCGATTGTGCTTGTGACCCCAACCCTTCTACTTAATCAGGTAGTTGAAACCGTTTTTCTTTCGATTTGGGCGGTGTTTTAGCATAATTTCTACTTCGTAAATATCGCCTTTTCTGTCGGAGTTTTAATTGGCTTCGACCGGTCCCGGTGGGGGTACGGTTCGCTTAAACGGATTTTTATCGCTCTTTATTGGTTGCAATTAGGCTACGGATACGACCGGGTGAATGCGGTAATGATCTGGAAAATTTAGTTTGTATGCTAGGTTACCGACCTTTCGTTTAACCGTCTAGGGTCCGGCACGCTGTTGTGAATACTTCCTTGGGGGTTTGCCGGGTAGGTGGTAGCCGTTGTGTAGACGCAATAGTACCTTGTCCCCGGGGGAGAATTCTAATGTACGATGCTTACTGTCGAATTGCCTCTTTGCCTGTACTGCGGCGAAGTCTATAGCCAATTTGGCGTTTTGCTGTAGGTAATTACGCAGAGCTTGTACTTCTTTGAAGGTGCGTGTGTCTGTCTGACCCGTAAGCACGTCTAGGGGGCCAGGTAGCTTGAAGCTAAATAATTGTTCGTGAGGGGTAGACTGCGTAGATTGTGTACGCGCGGAATTTAGGTTCTATTGTAAAGCAAGGATTAGCTCGATCTAGTTTAATTCGGGGTGTATAAAATTGTAATAACGGATAGCGAGTTCCACTGTTTAATTCTTTCGTTCTAACAATCTGTTTCCTTGAGAATGGTATACAGTTGTTATTAATAGTTTAGTACCTAACGCTTTCTATATACCTTTCTAGAAATTAAAAGTAAACTTGCGGTCGCGATCGGAGATGATTCCTTTTGGGATGCCCCAATTATTTAGCAAAAGTTGTCGGGTTAAAGCCGTAGCCCATTCTTCGGCTGTGTACTTCTTATTTCCGGGGATAAGAAGCGTCCGCTTAAACGTATAGCATAATACTGTTATTATGTAATCGTACTATTTGTAGTAAGATTTGCCGTTGAGCTGCTATGGGGTGCTTGCTGATTTGATGCGTGGCAATGAGAGGATAAAGTTAATCGCGATGGTCTGCATTAGCAGTGCGTCCTTGGGGCGTATTGGGCGGAGGTTGCCGACTGGCTTTAGTCGATTAGTGCGATTAAAATTACAACCTGGGCAACATTCGCAGTATTTTTTGACCAACTATGACTTGCGATAGATGGAATAGGGTTCGAGATCTTCCATTATGCGATCCGGGCTAAAATGGTGCTTTTTGTCGTGCACTGCCTGGAACACTCGTTTATGCATAGCGTGCGGAACGTATAGTCGCTTGACTCCTTCGTGCGTGTTGTATATTAACCCATCGGCTATATAGAACGGGTGCCCGGGCTTAAAAAAAATGGGAACGTCCCCGTTCCTACGCGTATAGTCGCGGAATTCCTCGTAACAGAGCTTATCGAGGATCTTCTTGTACCGGTGATCCGTTTTGTAGGCTAGCTAAAAGTTACGTTTCTATGTGCCGTCTATGACTGCCTCCGCTGTATGCTTAACCACGTTCTATACGGAGTCCAATACGGCTGGGTCCTCCGATTGTTTAAGTCTGCCCGACTTATCCGTGGCGTTTTGCACGGCGCTCAGCCGGCTAAGAGCGTCCGGCACGTAATTAAAACGACCTAGTAGGTAGTATACCTGGAGACCATACTGTAACAGGTAAACGGACGAGTTAACCAGTCGATTGTTGGCGCGATCGGTGGCGGCCGTGTTTAGTGTGGTTTGGTCGACAATACCCTTGGTAGATAAGTGATCGGTTAGCACAATGACGGGGCGTTTATTGGAATGAATAACGGTGCGCAACTTTTTTACGGCCTATACGAGGCAAGCTACCTCCTGTTCGGAGGGACCGTACCTTGTTTTTGCCTGCGATAGGCATCGGCTAAAGTATATTATGGGCTCTACCTGTGTGGATGGTATAGGCGTGCCTAGCGTCTAGTTGTATTTATGTTTTGTATAAAAAACCATAACTCCGAATTCCCTCTTAAGATATCCGTCGACCTAAAGGTAGAGGGTACGGTTGGGGTCGTGATGTCGAAGCGTGGTTTCGGAACATATAGCGTCCTGTATAGCGCGAAAGGAAGCTAATTCGGCTAGTGTTGGGTTGTAATATGTGGTACGAACATAATGTTTACGACGACCTGGGTTCTTTGTAATTAGCTTGCCTTCCTGCCGGCCTTTAGCAAGCAGAAATGTTTTCTGTTTTTGTAGAGGCTCGGCTAGCTGTGCGTAATACGGGATGAGGTTGCGAAGGAATCCGTTCGCGCTAAAGTACTGCTCGAAGGTTTGTAGATTTTTAGGAAACGCGAGTTGCTTGAACGCCTAAACGCGTTCGGCTGTTGTAAATATGCCCAACGTATCGACCCGGAACCTAAAAAGCTCTACGGAAGGATATCCGATAAATAATTTTTTCGGAAACATAGCGATGTTCTTTGTCTAAAAAAAACCGAAGATAGTGTTTAGGTGTTGTATATGTTCTTTATAAGTGTTGGAGTAAATAATAATATTATTAATAAAACAACGACAAAAGTAAGAGTAAGGACGAAATAACTTATTTATAAAACGCTAAATATAACTAGGAAAGTTGCAGTAGCTTATAAGGGCTACATTTAATTGCTCCATCCCTTGTGGACTAATGATTGTAAATCTGTCCCGATAGTCTGGGTGGACCCGAAACTAGTGGAAAAATCCGGTTGCGTCGACGTAAGTAATATATTCTTTGCTGCGCAAACTATTAATCACTTCGCTTTGCAAAGGGAAAGAATAGCTATCCGGTACTACAACCTTGTTGAGTTATCGGAGGTTAATAACTACTTGGCCCTTATTTACTCCGTGGACCTTCTTTTAAGTAATAAAAACAGGATGTGCGAATAGAGTTGCCTCGTTTATTTAGGTTATGCAACCTATCTCGTAAAGCTTATCGTGCGTTTTGTTTAGAACTTGCATGTTTTTACAACTAAGGGGATAAGCTCTTGCGTTCAACTTAGTCTTCTGCTAATTGTTAACAAAAGGGATCTTTAACTGCTGTTCTTCTAATATGTCCACTTCGCCCTTGTCGACCCAAATATTATAAGCTTCGATTATTTCGGCAAACTTGGCTGCTTTTAATGCTTTCTTAGCGTAAATATAAATTCTTTCCTTCGTTATATTCTCTAGTAGATCCGATGGCTTTTTAATACTTAAAGTAGCGTATGTCTCCGCTACCTTCGGTTTAAGAGGATCCTCCGGTAACGGGATATAAAGTTCGGCTAATAGCGCAGTGCTAGTATTTATAATAATGTTAAATACGGCGTTAGTAAGGGGAGTACCTGTAAGGTTTATACTTTTTACTACGTCCGGGGCCATAGGAAATAGGTTAGCATTAGTGGCATAGGCGTCAGTCTTGCCGTGCGCCATTGTAGGGGTTATAGTAGGTAAGTCTAGGTTCGCTAGCTTTTCTATGTCTACCGCTAACGTAGGGACCGTATTAATAGCGGTAGTAGTAATAATAGGTAACATATTGAATTCAGCGTTCACTGCTATTATCGAGTTTGCGGTGGTTAGTAAACCAGAGCCTACTACTTTGGCCAATAGGACAGCAAGGGCCGTTGCCGCGATCGCGATAGTTTTTATAGCTAACTTCTATGAACTGATGTAATAGCTACTATTACGATTCTTACGAATTTGGCCCAATTTAGTACCTTTGTTTATTTTAACTAGGGCTTCGGCCGTGTTTATAACAAGTACTACTTTAGGTATTTTCGCATCTACTATAGTGTTTAAAGTGTTTTTGTAGATCGCTATAAAACAAAAATTGCGGTTAGTAGGTAGGGGCTTATATTTAACTTGTAAGTACGCGCTTTCGCTAGCCGCGAAAGTAACGTTGCGTTTGTTTACGACCTTACGTACGTATTCGTAGCTGCGCACTAGCACCTCGAAGCCAATGAAAAAATTATCGAGTCCTTTAAATGTAATTGTTTCGTTTGAATAGTCGATAACGGCCTCGTGTGGGCGGAAGAAGTCGTTGCCGATAAGCATTCCCGGCTATAATTTCTCGTCCACTACCCATCCTTCCTTTTTGTACTCTATGATTTTAGGTTTTTTATGCTTGTCTACCCTTTGCGTGTAAAACTTAAATTTAGCCTATTTTGTTATTTTAACGCGTGTGTTCCCGACTGTAAGAACTTGCCCGTTTTTGCTTTCTACTGTATGCTCTATTGTTTTTAGATGCTTGTAGCTAACTATAGTGTTGCCCGTACTTAGGTCGGCGCATACTTCGACATTTAGTTCTGTAGGTATGGCGCGGGCCTTAAAACGGAGGTACGTATAGCTGGAATGCAGGGCTTTGTTGTACTTGTTAGCACTAGGTGCCTTGGTAATAGGGACTTCTTTGTTGGGAACTTCTGCTTTGTCCTCGCGTGGTGTTGTTTTGTTAGGCGTAGGTGTCCGGGGTTTTTTTACTTTGCTTGCTTTGGCTGCTTTATACGACTTAAGGTGCTTGAAGAGCTCGTTGCGCGAGGGTAGTACTTGAGAGCAGTATTCGCAGGTACGTCGTTCGGGGGCTAGAGGCGAGGGGGTGTTTGTGCGTACTATGCGTTCTAACTTAATATGCGGTGTACATTTACGCATGTGCAGGCTAAGAGTACTAGCTGATTCGTACGTTTTGTGGCACTTGCGGCAGGTAAGTTCCGAACTAAGGACGTAGTAGGACGCGTTTCCGCTATAGTAACCTCTGTCGCTTTTGTATTGCGAGTCGCGCCCTTTATTGGATTGTTCGCTATTAACGAAGTGGACGCTTTGGTGTCGATCGTTATAACGGTTGTTTCGATGTTTGTTGTGGCTACGATCGCGTTCTCGATCGCGACTGCGATTACGTTTTCGGTTGCGGCTTCGGTCGCGTTCTCCGTTTCGCGCGCGGTCGCGGGTTCGATCACGATTGCGATTACGGTCGCGACTTCCTTCGCGATCGCGACTGCTTTCTTGATTACGGTCGCTTTTGCGGCGTTTATCGCGATCGCTATTTACATAGCGGTATTGATCGTTTCGGTAGTAGTCCTTACTACGTCGACGGAATCTATTTTTTAAACCTCGGTAGCTACTACTAGATCGGCGTATTCGTCGACGATTCGAGTGATTTTCTTGCCGAGAAAAAGGTCGCGAAGATCGTGCGGTGTTTTCTTTAGGGTACTCCTTCTTTAGTTTGGCGTTTAGATAACGCCGTTCGGCTTTTTGTTTAAGTTCGTGCTGCGCTTTCTCGATCTTTTGCATATACTGATCTAAGGTCTCCTTGTTTTTTGGGGCCCTAATTTTGTCCAAAATCTCTTCGTTCTATTAATTTCGAATGTTTTCTATAACGCTTGCCTAATTGGAATTGTTACGTTTTAATATTCCGTTTGTACGCGTATATTTTAGCTTGCGCTAAATATATTGTATAATAGCGTGTTGATTTTTAGCAATGTTACAAAAAGTTAGACGTCCTTCGAAGAACTTTTTTGTAGCCTAGCCAAGACGTGTTTTAAACCGCTTTTCTAATTTAATAAGCATTTTGTCTAGTTCTGCCTTGCGCCAAATACGACGATTATCGGGGTTAACTTTGTTGTTCTACTATAGCAGGGCGGAACCGGTTATAAAGTAATCGAATAGGCCCAGGATCTAGTTTATATTGGACACTTTTGTACCTTCGTGCTCGAGCATTGCTTGGATACGTGATGTAAACATGTATACGTCCGTGTAAATAATGTCCTTCTTATTTGCGACTACTCTACGATCCTCCGGGTTATCTTATTTGGGGTTAAAAACTCCGATGTTTTCGCGCTTAATTTTATAAGTGCTTCCTTCCGTAAATAAAAAAAGCGGGGTAGCTTTTCGCGGCTAGCTGTAATTATTGTTGTTATGGCGTCGGTTATTATCGCTTTCGTTGTCGCTTGGGTTGTTGTTGCTAGGAGGATCGCTTTTAGCAGCGTTGCGCCTTTCGCGTTGTTAAGGCTTGTCTTTACGGCTTGGGATAGGAGGAAGAGGTATGTTGGTCGGAGGATGTAGGGGTTTCGATGAACCTTCCCCGGTTTGGTCGGGTGCCGTTCTTTTGTAGGCTTTCTAGTCGGAGGCGGAGTTTAGCTCGATGTTGTCCGGAATACGGTGTTGTTGCTTTTAGTATTTTATAAAGGCTGCTAAATTCGTATTTATTTGTTGGATAAGGTCGAGCTATAGGCTTATAGCTTGCATATCCGTTTTTAACGTAGATATTAACGAATCTAGTTTGTTTATTTTTGTATCGGTTGCTTGTTAATTGCTTAGTAGGAAGTTGATAGTTTGCTAGTTCGGTCTAATTTTAAAATTCTTAGGATTTTAGGGCGGATTTGCGCTTAGTGTTTTCGACATAGCGCGCTCCTTTGGAGGGGCGCGTTCGTTTTCTAGTAGTAAATCTATTGTATTGTCCGGCAGGTGTCCCGGTACGTGTTGGGATAGTAATAGATAAAACATTTACGAGCTGTACTGTAAGTAGTGGGGTAAACTGCGGACGAACTAATAAGGAGTGTAATATGTCCTACGTCGAGCTTAGGGTACCGAAACGTCGCTTTTGCTTTTTGTGTTTTACGGGGGAAATAAGATTGTGAATTGTTTTTTATTTCGAGCTTGGGGTACCGAAACGTTGCTTCTGCTCTTTATATTCTGCGGTGTCCTACAGCGTACCGAAACGTTGGCTATGGTAAGGGTAATCTGTAGCGTTTGTAAGCAGGATACGGAGGTGTTTTACTAAGCTTGCTTTTAGCGTACCGAAACGTCGGCTTACTAATAGGTCTTTGCGGGGTATGTAAGGGATCGGTGCTAAGGGTAGTACTTGGTGATGATATTTGCTTTAATGGGTATGGTGTTTTGGGTTGTGGCTTGATCGGATGCGGGCTGCCGGCGCAGGGTATACGTACGATTGCCGCTACGGAAATTGGTGTCTCTCGACCTCGAGAGATTAGTGAAACGATGGTTTTTGGTATGGTCTGGTGTTTGCAATAGAACTGCGTGGTGAGGCACCATTTTGAGAGAAATAGTTTGGGTAGTAAAATAAAGCTTGATTAAAAGGAAAGGAGAGGGTGTCTCGCAAACAGATCCACGAAGTGGATATGTTTGCGAGCACACTCTGTGTGCCAGGTGGCTGCTAACTAACAGTCGT
>MU383250.1:22732-41486 GCA_022495125.1 Xylaria acuta | reverse complement strand
TATATAAAAATTTTACCTTTTTTTATTTTTTTAATTATAACTTTTTTTAAATTAAACTTTTTATAATTAAATAATTAATTTTTATTTTAAGTAATATATTAATTATAGCTTACATTTAAAACTTATATTTTTTATAGTAAATAGTTTATAATAAAATAAATAATAATATTAAAATTAAATATAAAATAATAAGTTATTATTTATTTAAAAAAATATATTAAAATAGTACTATAATTTTAAATTAATTAAAGTTTTAAATTTTATTAAAAGCTTTTATTTTTGTTTTATTTTAAAAAACTTAAAAAAACTAATTTTTTTAATTGTATATATTTAATATATAGTTTTAATATTTAAATAAAATTACATAAACATTTTTTTTGCTTATATTAAGCTTAAAATATAAAAATATAAATAAATAGTTTTATTTATAAAAAAACAGTTTTTATTAATTTAAATCATTTTATAATATTTATTAAATTATTATTATTGTTATTTTTATGTTTTAAATATATTATTAATTTTTTTTTTGTTTTTTCTTTATTGTTTTTTTTTAAAAAATCTTTTATTTTATTTAGCTTTTATTTTTTAGCTTTAAGTATAAAAACTAATATTTTAACTTAATATAGTTTATTTTTTATAGTGTTTACATTTTTAACGTTTAATTAATACTGTTTTTTTTTATAAAAATATTGTCATTATTGCTTGTTTTTATTTTTAGCTAAAATTACTTTTTGTTACTATTGCTAATATTTTAACACGTAATAATTAAGCTGTTTGTTTTATATAGGCTTTTTTAGCTTTTATAATAAAAACTACGTTTGTTAAAAATAAAATTTTAATATTTATTAAAGTTTAAAACATTTAAGCTTAAGCTTTAAAATTTTCGCTAAAGCTATAAATAAAATATATAATAAAGTAGTTATTAAAAAGTTTATATTTTATATTTATTTTAGCGTATTTCTTTTATATTGTTTTAATTTTGTTAGCTAATTTTTAAACCAAAAAAAAATTTTAATAGTTATATTATTTTATTAAATTAAAAGCGATAAAAATAAAAAAAATTTTAATTATATTTTTTATTAATTTAACCACATAACTTTTTAATTGTTTTAATTTTATTAGTTTTTTAATTTTAATTAATAAAAAAACTTTTTTTTATTAATAAACCTTTTTTTTTTAAAGTTTTTTATTTAGTTAATAAATATTATAATATTTATTTTATTTTTTTTAATAATTTCTTTTATATAAATTTATATATATTATATTTATTTAATATTATTATTATATTAAAGCGTTATTTATAATAATTTTTTTGTTTATTTAATTTTTTAATAGTATTAATTTTAATACTGCTTATTTTTATTTTTAATAAACTAGTTATTTTACTAATAATATTAATAATATTTATTATATATAAGCTAAAATAAAATAATATAAAGTATTAAAATTATAATTAAATTAAAGTTTAGTTTTATAGTTTGTTTTAAAAATATTTTTAGTTTAAATTATATTATTATTAAAAAAAAGATCGTAAATTAACTTTAATATATTTATATAATTTATTAAATGTTTAGTTAATTTATAAAAGCTAATTTTTTTAGTAGTTTTTAGTTTATTATAAGTTTATTTTTTTATAAAAAAGTGTTTATTTAATATAACTAAATATTTTTTTTTATTTAATAATTATAAAATATTAATATTATTTTAGTTTAATTTATAATTATTTATTTTTATTGTTAACAAATTAACGTAAAAATAATTATTTTTATTGTTTAATTATAAATTAATGTATTTTTATTATATAGCTATATTTTATACTAAATAAAAAAAAATTTCGATATTTAACGTTTTTTATATAATAATTAGTTTAATAACTTATTTTTTTTAATAAATATTAAATATTAAAAAATTTGCTATTTATAATATTTAAAGTTAAAATATTATAAATATATAATAAAAAAATAAAAAAATTTATAGCTTTTTAATTTATTTAAATTTTTTATTGCTTTTAATTTTAAACTTTTTTAAACTAATATAAATTTAATCTATATAATTTAATTATTTTATTAGCTTATAACCGTTTTAATATAATAATTTAGCTAGCTTTTTATAGCTTAGCAAAAAAGTCCTAAGCTTATAACCTATTAAAATAATAAGTATATAAGCGTTATATTTAACTTAACTACTTTATAAATAAGGTAGAAAAACCTTATTATATATATAAATAGGACGTCCGTGTCCTTACGTGCCCCTTGCCTTATACAGTATATGAAGTAACTCCTTGACCTAGTACACTTCTGACACATATGACCATGGAGTTCTCCGTCTCGGCAAACAAGCCGGGCTGTGTGAGCTCCTAAAGGGTGGCAAATCTGGCATCGTACCGTTTCTGGCCATGATACTTTCCCGCATTCTCGTTCGGGGTCTCATTGTTGTTAAGTATGTCGATGGAAGTAAGTTTGCTATACATATAGAAAAGTCCTTCTAGTCCTGCGAAGGGGTCGTCTTCTTGTCTATCCCGCAAGTTAGTCTTTGGCTTCCACAGAACATGGGCCTTCGGCTAAGCCAGGGTAGTAAAACCCAAAATCACTGATACGGCACTAATTCCAAATTGTCTCTCGTCGTCGGAATTGGAGAGGTAGGAAGTGTGCGGTCGAGGAGTGAATGTTTGACGATGCGTTGACCATATGCTTAAAACAGTCGTCATCTGTGTGCATGGCGACGACCGTGCCGCCGAGCATGCTTTCCAGAGACCGTGGTAGGAATCGAGATGGTTTTGTTCGAGTCTTCGATCAGATACTTCAAGTAGGTGAGGACTCCGAGTTCCACCTTTCGTATATGAAATCAGTATCATTTCGGACGCATTGCTCCCACCAGTGTTATGTTCTTGAGCGCATTCATACCCAGGCACATCAGCAAGAGTTCGACCAGTGAGCTTCTTCGTCTCTGCCTTCAAGTTGGATATGTTGGTGTCAATTCAACCGATCAGTTGACGAATTTGTTTGCTCGATAGATCTAAAAACGGGTATCCTACATTGGCCAAATCAAAGCTGGATGACGGCGTATATGTAAATGCAAGAAGCCCTCCTTGCACAGCTAGGTAAATGACCCAATATAGCCTCGGTAAGCTGGGGGTTATGGTGAACGCCGCTCCCGTCTTGTCGAATAATCCACGCTATGTTCGGTAAAGCGGGTTGCGGACATACGGGAGCTTGGTCCTATGTTTCGTCACCACCACAACAACTCCACCACTGTCTTTGGCATTCTGGTTCTTCTTCTTAAAACCTGGAGAATTGCTCTCTGTAAGCTTCTGTTTTCGTTTCTGGCAAGGCGTGTTTGGAAGAGAGGAGTCCAACGTCGGAGACGGGATCGTGGGTTGACAAACCGGGCATAGAGCAATACTGGCAGTATGCTGGGGCAGTTTCCTGCTCGCCAGCAGAAGAGCCTTCTTAGGAGCGCGGCTCGTCACTGGTGGTCTCGCTGAGCGCCAGTTGATGGAGGTAACCAAGGGGATTCAACTCTATGACCCAAACAGGTTAGTACCGCGTATGCCCTCTGCCAGGGTTCCTTTTCGCCGCAGACGCGTCGCGAGGGATTTTCCTCGTCACCTCGCTTTTCCACCTCCCACGAAGGGGGTGATTTTTAGTCGTGGTCGGAGGTTTTTTATCCAACCCACCGTCCCTCAGGTGAGCGGAGGCTAGCTATTCGAGTCCCAGTCGCGGTGGCGCCTACGATAGCGCCCACCAGGCCTCGAGTAGCGGCTCATGCCCCCCCTCCGACATAGCATGTTCTTGATGTCTCTGTGTAGATTTGCGTGGTCACAGCCAAGGACAAACAGAGCCGAGGCGTCATCTCGACATAGGTGGACGGTGCCTCGGCTTTGGCCTGCTTCTAGGCGAGCTTCTCGGCCTTCTCGTCACCACCCTTTTCTTTATTCGCAGGCTTGGTCGGAGTCTGAGCCTGATTCTCGGCCTGTTACTGTGGCAGGTTAGCGATAACGAACCCAGTACGGTACAGATTCCAGACTTACTGGTGGCCATGGCAGTGACGAAAGTGGTCTGTCCTGGTGTCTGCAATATAGCACCATTGTTGGAAGTTGAACAGAATCAATGCCTCCGAAGTGCCAACTTTCAGCGAACTGACGTAGTGTGCTGTGCTATCTCCTTGTACCTGTCTCGACAGGTCAGATTGGCGGATATCGCAGCATCAATCCCCGATTAGGATCTGTACCGGTGGCGCTTAATTCCCTGTTGCACAGTTACGGCGCAGTGTCAGTAGCAGATTCTACAGTATCTCAGGTGCATGCACGGAAATGTAGTTGCGTACCCCCTTCCCGCCCAGTCCCTTGCCCGGCCCCTTTGCGCCCTTCGCACCCCGAGGGTCTACTTTTCCGCCCACCGTGATGATGGTGAGCACACTCGTAGAAGATGGCGGGCGCAGGAGGTTGGTGGTTCGAGGATTGACTTCGCGATGAGAGCGTGATTCTTTGATAGTGTGTCCAAGCTAGCCGATAACAACGGGTGTGGAGGCGACCTGAGCAGTGTTAACTTCGAGTCAGATTTGCGGACATGGAGTTCTACTATCTGGACGTGCAACTGTCCATGTTGGCTGCTTCGATTCTAACCCAATTTGTATAGGGTTTGGAGCAGGACCAGTGGATGTGCAGGAGAGGCCGAAGACAACAGTCTGTCTCAGTCGGTCGGTCGGAATTGAAGGTAATCTATAGGTGCAACAAATTAGCCGCCGTAGTTGCTACCAAAATAGAGGTATTAGTAGATTCAGAAGTACCTGCAGTCATAGTGCAGGTACATACTGTAGTAGGCATTTGTATGTGGGGTGGCTGGTTATGGCAGTGTACATAGTAGGTACCTAGACGCTTGGGGTTAAGGACGCAAAGGATCTAGGCTGGGCAAGTCGTTGGCTTGATCTCTTCACCGGCGACGTGAAAGCGGCGACTGCGGCCGTGTCTGTATCGTTATCGACATTGGCATCGGCGTTGGTGATGTTGAGACGGAGCGCAGACGTGTGGAGCGCGTTCTCGAAATGTTCAGATTTTGTCATCAGTGTCATTATTGCAGAGATAAAAGACTAGTAGCCATAGAGATGTCAGGGGTTGTTGATAGGGTCAAGAGTGTCCAGATTGCCTAGGGATATGAAGTCAGCGACGTCGCTTTTGATCCTTCGACGCCAACTCTTCCTATCCTACCGCAGCAGGGTTTAGTAATCGTTAGATCGTTCGCGCACTAAGACTGTCGTGAGACAGGGTAGTTTCACTGCTGGCCTCGCCGCAATGCTAATCTAACTTAGTATAAGAGGAACCGCGAATCGGTGAGGTTTCTTAGGGAGATGAGGGCTGCGAACCCTCGCGAGCATACTGCTCGAGCTGCGCCCCTCGTTTGTTAGAGTTGGTGACTGAGAAGACATAACTCTGGTCTGCTTCTTCAATGGTGCCGTGGGTGGTGTTCGTGGTTTCGAGCTAGTGGCGTTTCGAGTTCGACAGGACTGGTATTGGGCAAATACAAGACAAAGAATAGAGAAGAGCTTGAAATTTGGTCGTACAGGGCTGTGGTCCGTTCGCTCATGCACCAACGGTGATGATATGACTCTGTCACGGAACGCTACCGAATAACCCTCGGAGACCAGGGGTAATGGGCACGGGCCCTTGGCCCGTACTATGTGTACTAGCAGTGCAATCTCTGCCATGTAATAGAGTCTTTCCTCCTTGTGCAATAACAACAAGTAAATACTGGAACTACCGGGAGTGTGAACTGTGACAGATTCTTCATAGCTAAGAATGGGTAGGATATTGTATAACGAGGGAAAACACCCTGTATAACAATGACAATGTCTTGTGTATACAGAACTCGGTGCAAGAATGTAGTGATAGAAAATGAGAGATTCAAGCAGCAGACAACTTAACGGTATAATACTAAACAACTTAATATCAAGAATGGGGAAAAGGAGAAAGGATGAGCAAACGAGAGGTGATAAAGAAGACGAGAGAGGGCGGGGAAAGCAAAACAAGTCTTTATATACCACGCCACGGCCATCTTAACTTCTGGGTCTGACTTTAACATTTGAGAAACCGCGCGCGTATCCGATGAACTATCTAGGTTGGTGAGGCTGCCGCAGGCTAGCTATGTTGGGAACGGTCGGCGATAGTGTTCCTATCCCTGACTTAAAACTTTGGAATGGTGTCGACACCTAGGGGGCGTGTCCGCGGGCTAAAGCAGTCGTGGCCACATACAACCATTGTCGGCATCCAACTGACTACCTATAACTGTTACATACCCAAAATCAAGAACATCAATATCCCTTCTACAACACCAAATATTACCACATGGTGCTGCAACGGCATTACTGATTACGGTCACAAATGTATTCCTCGTCGTGCTTTCTCTGAGCGCAGGGGTGTAGTTAATCGCCAATGGATACCATTGAATTTCTGCGTGTTAGCACAATCCCCAGAGCTCGAACCCTTTTTGTGCCTTCAGTTACCTACCTACCAGCGTAGGTACCTACCATCAGGGCGGATTCCCGTATTTGGTACAGTACATACGTAAGAAGAGGCAGGTTAGATCTCGAGATGATATGGGATGACATCGACATGATCACTGGGCAGTCTCGGGTCATCTGCGCTACGGACGGACGAGGAAGCGTCGTGCTTTGTATTTATCGTAATTGCAGCAGGCCGATAGACTGATGGAATGCATGTCTCCCTTATTAGAAGCAACAGTAGAAATCCCCGAGCTAGGTGTGTTTCCTCCCGCCTTCTACTTATGATCGTAGTTTAAGAAGTAGAAGCTATACATATATACTTTGAAGCACATTCATGATCGTCGCAGCTCTGTCGTTTTCCCGTTGGCGCTCTCGAAATTAGGAAGCGGTTGGTTCGTAGTTTCGTAAGGCGACCGACTGGGCCGTGGGCACGGGCACAAGCACGGGCATGGACGGTCTTGGGGATTCTCCCAGTTAATGTAGAATGGGCCGCCATATTGTTACGGGTGCGTGTCTAAGCTGATGACGCGCTAATGGTAATGTACAGTAGGCAGGTAGGTAGGTACACTAGCGCAAAGGAGGGGTCTACTCGTATGGAGACGATCACCGTGATTGTCACTAACTTACTGACTACCTAATGCATAAGCGTAGATCTGCATTACCCATGCCGGTGGATCTTGTCGGGTCGGCCCGGTCCACCCCAGCTGCATATGTACCTACTAACTAGGTACCTAGGTACTGTAGGTTAAAGAATGGCCCATCGCGAAGAAGGTACCTACCTAATCTTGTCTCGAGGTACTTATACCAAAAACTTATCGTAAAAGCCAATTTTAGGTAGGTGCTCATGGATGTCCGGTGCAGGTCAAGTACCTATGTAGTAACAGGGGGTTGTCTGCCCTGCGAACCCGCGTGTTCCCAAAGTCGTCACATCGCTCATCCCCCAACGCCTATTCGCCACGTCCGCTTCTCGGCTGCGTGTCTCCCCATTTACATGTCTGCGTTCCTGATCCATACTTAGAGACGACCCGACCTCCTTCCCCACGACGACGCTAACTGAGCCTGACACGAAGACAATCAAATGGTAGCCAGGCTTCTTGGCAAGACGAGCCCCGGTCGGTGCAGGATGTCTTCCATGCAACGGGGATGCTTCGGAAGGCCAACCCACCCGGTACGGGATTGCATTGTCCACCTACCGCGTACCCAACATATCCCCTACAGTCCCTACCTACATATTTATCTCTTGAATTGACTCGAACATGCACAGTAGGGAAGGTTTCGAGTAGACCTAAGCTGCGGCCTTCCTTGGCGCTATTTGCCGACGATTTCTACTTCGGCTTCGGCTTCAACTTCGATCCCGTTACCTCGAGCATGATTCATTTCTTGTCTACATGCGTCATGTTGGGCTCGGAGTCCCACCAGACGCTGACGTGGCCCCATTCGCCTACTTGCACTTGCGAATTCAATGAATGCTTCCATCTTCGAGCAATTGAGCTCCCCCTGAACCAGTTGACAATCCACCATCTGCGAACGCCGACACCGCCGCACCAACGCCCATAAGCCAACGATATCGTCGTCGCCACGTAGACGCAGTCTATCTAACTACCAGCTCCCCACCACCACCATAATGCTGCATCAGCACGCCTCTGCGATCTTCACCGTCTCCCCCAGCCTCAGCACTTGGCTCGCGCGCCCACACATAGAAACCGAATAACAGCCCCTGTTTGCGCGTTGGGAGGTGGCTTGTTCTTCTTCACAGGCGACATCATGTGTCCACAATCACCGTGACACTCTTCTTGTATAGGCTGTTGATTATGGACAAAACCTTCCTCGTGACGGAGACTACCAAACAGGGGCGTGCCTCTTCCTTTACCGGCCTCATTCTCTTCGTCTCCAGGAGGTTGTTCCAGTCGGCGGTCGAGTTCGTCTTCCCCATGGTGATGGGCGTGTGCTTGAAGTTGTTCTCCGGGTCCGCCTGACATTCTTGGACTGGGTGCTTATCGGGCTGGCGCCCACGACGCATATCTTCAGCTTCATCCCCACCTTTGTATACTCTTCTACGGTGGTACTCTTAACTCAAAAGAACGCCGAGGAAGGCCAGAGCCCGTATCCGTGTACGCCATGACGCAGCCGTTATTCTCCGACGCCTTGATCATCTTCCAAATAGAGTACCTGGCCGGGTAAGGGTCCCCTCCACACACGGTTTGAACGATTCGATGCTGTGTTTGCTATCCATGGCACCGCATATGCGGATTAAGTGCAGCTGCTAGTACTAGCTCGTAACTATTCACCTCTCGAGCTCAAAGCTGCCGCTCTCGTTCCCGGGTGTCTGCTTACTCCCATGGGTCCTCAACTCTATCAACCAGGTGATGATCTGCCCCGGCGGCGCTCAAGGTCCCGGACTATGACATGTACGGGCGCTTCTTCCTTACCGTAATCTTAACCTTGTTGTAGGCGGCTTGTTCCGGTCTAGATGTCGTTAATGTTAGTAGGTAGATCCACCGACATCTCGAGCATGAGTGACTCAATCTGTCCGCGGACGCGCATCTGCTAGTGTAGATCTGCGAGTGGCTCAACATAGACCCCATTCAAGGCGTGGCCGTCCCAAATCCACACGCCATTGTCGCAACTCGACTTACGGATGACGACGACGAATCCGCCCTCATATTTTGTGTTGTCGAAGACCGACGTGTTTTTCATCCGGTTTAAACCCGGTCCTCTCCCAAAGGCCGCCAACTGCTGCTAGCGGAACAGCATCACTAAGTGTTGTTCGCGATAGAGTTCCCATATCGTGATCTTGGACACACCTGCCGAGGCGCACAATATCTCGCACATCGTCATGTTCTTAGCCAACCAGGCGTACGCGCTAGAGTTCCCAACGTTGTGGCCCATGATGTCGGTTTTTTCGACCATGTTCGAAGGTATGACGCTTATGGTGCCGCTGTCTATATTCGGAGGCAGACCGATCCTTGGCTTTTAACTTCTACATCGGCTGCCTCCGGTGGGTGATAATGTCGGGGTTACCAGTAGGTTAACCAGCATCGATATCCACCAAGGCCGATAGTGATAGGCTCATAATCAAGCTCGAAGTCGCCGTTGTCATGGAACCGCCAGGACAGGCACGGACGGCATTGACCACCCCAACAACGTATATTACCAAAGCCCGCGTCTTCGCACGACTGGTCACCATCGCCTCCCCAAGCTCAAGTTATCCCCCTTTCACGGTAACATGGAGTAGTGTAGGTGTAAACGGGACAAAACTGGGCCAATAGGGGCACGTCCTACAGTTGTGTAAGGTAGAAAGGGCGAGGAGATCTTAAGTACTTATCTTGTGTAAATTAGGAGAGCCGTACCCCTACGGGAGATCATGCTAGTGCGGTGCGGTCGAACGTAATGACCTCGGTGATATCGTGGTTTCTCTAGACCAGAGGTCTCATAATGGTTACATACGTGTCACCACGACAAGGGCGTCGAAAAGGTAAGTGGCCGATTTGTGGGTGTCGCCGGGTAGATTCGTAGCCGTAGTCTTTCGGGGTAGGACAGCATTTGCGACAAGAACATCGGTTCCAACGAACCTTTCATTGCAGGGGAAAAGAGGCGGCGGTTATACTTTACGCAGTTACAACTCCACTTATATGGAACAAACAAGTACATAGCCAGAACTACATAGCCTACAAAGTTGATTCTGACCCTTCACGGAACAGTGGTAATCATTAGTACCCCATAGTTGATTATGCCATGAGACCTATGTAGACATGCGGGATTGCAGGTTGACGCGTACAATGGCATGACTGACTCTGTCTATACTGGTCAAATTCCCCATCTGCCTGTTAGTTGTTGGCAATATGACTGACTACCTAAACCACATGAAGCGGATATGGCGCGGAATATGTATGCTCACGCTCTGTCTAGGTTTGACTTGAGCGGACAGAACGCTTGCTACGTCATGTTCATCCTCAGCAATGCGCTCTAAGAGTAAGAGAGGGCCGAGTTCCCCGAGGTGAACTTTAATGCGCTCCTTCGTTAGACCGACCCAGTCGAATTCTGCCGCTTTAATTAACGACAGCAAGCTTCTCCCCGTCGATAGTCAACACTCCACTCTCAGTCTCAGTCTCGCAGCAAGCCTTCATAGCAAGCAAGCAGGTCACAGCAAATAAAGAGCCGATGTTTTCCTAACAGCTCTTTGCACTCGTTATTTTCAAGACGGTGGCCGGGGACTTAATGACCGGAAGTCTATGCCGGGGGGAGTTGTGTCGACCTGGTTGCGAGCGTGGAGATTTGGCTGCGGCATGATACGTAAGTACCTAATCTCCCGGGGATTGTCGGCCGACTTATATCCTGTTTGTTGGCTGTTGAGCTTCTTCTCCTCAGGGGCTGAACCAATGCATCGGTGCTATTGCGCCATCATCTTCTCGTCTGAAAACACTGGGGCTGCGCTGCGCTACGCTGTCCAATACGCCAGGATTCAAATGGAACAAAGCTTGTTTAACGTAGAAATGCGAACGACGCCCGCCGGCCCACTTCACACATAATTGCCGGGACTTATTCTCTCAGCGGCACCCTACTCGCAAAACTGGGAACACAAAGTGAATTAACAGCGCAACTATCTGGGTTCTGTCTCAAATTCGGTTAGGATGCAGTAGGGTAGGTAGGACTCGGCGGCACCCTCGATCCCAGCCGCTTTATCAGTGCTCGGGCACAGCCGTATTAAGCGTACAGACGCATAACCTCTTAAAGTGATCTCCAGCGGGAAGCCTAACAACGGTGTCTTTGGAGTAACTGGATAGTGGTGTTCTGACTCGACTGACCCGATATGTGTCGTAGGCTTTGGTCTTTAAACTAAAAAAGAAAAAAAGGACTTCTGTCTTTAAATTAGCTCGTAGATCGTTGGCATTAACAAGTCTTTCGGATGTTCGTATTGGCGAGACTGTGATGTATTGATAAAGACTCTCAGGACGGCAGGTGTTTCATTAGCATTATCCTAGTCAGCCTGTCACTTTTGTCTTTGTTTGTGGTGTACCTGGCGGGCCATCGCCGGGGTGGCGGCGTACCCTTGGCGTTGCTGGTGGGCCAGATAGTTAGTGCTAGCTAACCCAAGACCAGCTGTGTTTTTAGTTGCTCTCATCTGGAGCATTGATCGACCGACCAGGCGGTTTAGTTAGCTGGCTATTCATACGATCTCTCTCCTGATGAAAAATATAGACCTACCCTTCGATTGCGACGGCTCTGCGTTGTAAATGGTATCCTGGACTTCCCATTGCTCTTCAACGCCGTCGTTGCGTGCTCTTAGCATGGGGTTCAGGCTGGGATGTGTTCCTTTAGCGGCGCCACGAGATTCTTTCGTAGCTATCTCATAGTATGTAATGGTGGCTGGCGCGTTCATCGGTATTGCGTCTTATCAAACTAACAAGAGGCTTTCGTGTTCGTATCTGCCTAACCAACCAAGGTATCCGCCGGGGCAGACACTGAGCCGTCCTCGCGATCCCATTTGACATGGTGGGTAGCGCATGTAGATAGAGCTGGTTACCCATTCACTGCAAGCTGACACTAATACACTTCGCATTTGTCCGCCGGGGTCATTTATCGAGCGCTGACTTTGTACAAATCTAGTACATAAGCTCGCCGCAAATGGGCGATCTCGTTGTCTCCTTTGCCGGCGGTCCCAAAGATAAACGACGGGGGCGGCCACATTGCGATCATAGTCGAGCTACCTGTTGTGAAGCGCCGCAGTGGTAGCCACCCTCAACAACCGCGCGGGCATGACGTTCCTTGCACCTGGGCTGTGTTGCCTGACGAACACGGCCCACGTCGAGCCCGCGTGCGCACCAAGCCGTACCGGGTCCCCGCAGCACAGAGTATTCAAGTGTTACTGTCTTGCCAGCATGCGGATCGAAGCGACCTTGAAATTGGGAGCGAAAATCCTCGCCCGAGGTGTTCGTCATTTTTGTGCCTTGTCCGGGACTGACGCCATGCTGACCCAAGATGACCGAGACAGAACATGGCGCACGTAGACGCCACGGCAGGACCACGGCACTCGAGGTCCTCGCGAATAGTATCCTTTCTTGAACCCGGCCCGATCATGCGCGAGGCCGCTCAGCGGGGGCGAGCTTGTGGAGATGGGTGTCCAGCTACGTCATGGTTGGCTTATTCTTTGACTTATTGGCCTAGAAGAGTTGGCAACGAGAGAATACGGGTATTGGCCCGCCATAGGGAAAGGTATGATTTCCGGCCCTATGTCGTACCGACCACCCCACCCCAGACACATTAGAACGCGGAGGGATGGGTCGCGGAAAAGAAGGTGGGTCGCGGAAAGAAAATAGATCGCGGGAAAAAAGATGGGTCGCGGAAAAGAAGGTGGGTCGTAGGAAGAAAATAGGTCGCGGAAGGAAGGTGGGTCGCGGAAATAAAGCAGCACTTCTAAATAGGTGTAGTTGCTACTAAAACGGAAGTAGTACCGGCTACCTGCAATATCTAGTTAGCATTATACGTTTCTTACCCCTATGGGGGCAAAGGGCTACGGACCTCGAGGGGGATAAATAACTACATAGCTTTAATTGCATGTTAGGCAGTATTAACATTCGCATACTATGGAAGGTACGAAGGACAGTGCACATATAAGGACCCCCCGCACGGGCGGCTCATGTCAATTACCTCCCATCTTCCTTACAACATTAATATCCACACCAGCTTGCAACAATACCCAGTACCTTTTGTAAGTATGTGACGCAGTGGAGTCCACAAAAGATGGGTCGCGGAAAGATAGGTCGCGGAACATTGGAACGCGGAAAGATACCCTAAGGGCCCGCCCTAGCTCCAGTACAATACTGGTACAGATTTTGACCACTCGCATTTCCGTCGCTACCCTTACCTCCTACGTACATCTCATCAGCACCAATATAACTCAAAAGCAGCACGCTGTTTGCTGTCTGCACCCTCCTTCGCGGCAATTCCCACCGCGCAAAACGGCCGGTAGCCTTTCGCACATCGCAACAGCTTCCCCTCCAAGATCCAACGTAGTTAGCGATGCAGCCGCGACGTACGCCCTTCGATCGCTACGATGTTCGAATATCTCGTTTTCCCGTGTTCTCTTGATTCCGACGTGACTCTTCGATTTTCGGTTTTGATTGAGTGGTGGTGATTTCTCGTGAATGTGGCTTGTAAGGAGGTCGGTCAGCTTAGTATCTCTTATATTCCTCGATTTACGACAAAAAGGTGGGTTGCTGGATCGGTTCTAATCCATAACTGCCACTGCTTGTTCAACCTATTGTCAATACTTCGACCTGCGCTACTGATTTTAAAGCAGCTTAGATTCACCACGAATGCATCTCTGATGTCAAGATCGCCAAGATGAGCCGGTGTTCTTACGAGCTGCGCCAGGCCCTCACTTTCCAGGCGCCAACGTGTCATGCTAGTGGAACATTAACACCACATATCCAGAACCCCGAGTCGTACATCGGCATATAATGTTGACCGACCACGTCGCCTGGTGAAGTAACCTTGATCGTGGGAGTATTTGCCCCGCCAAGGCAAGCCGTGTCGCCCCCGTCGACCTCTTTCTCATGATCGACAGTCTGCTTATAGCTAGGATGACAGACAAGCTCAAAGTTGCAACTGTCCACTTCGTCGCGAAAGTTGGCCATATCGATGGACAATAAACTCGTGCCGACTCTGCCGGTGTGAGATCTACGGTACCCCTTTCTCTTCCTAAGTGTTTGTCATAAGTTCAAAGCAGAGCGTACATACGTCGCTGAAAATACGTGGGTGAATATTGGTGTTGTAGAAGAGATGGAGTGGACTATGTGGAAGCCTCCGTAAGGGATAGCCCATATACACTGTAGTTCGTAGGTATCTTCCCTGGCACACGGCCAAACCTCCCTCCCAACAGGCACCGGCGCCGGGAAAACCACTACCAGAAGATCTTTTAAATACCACGAGAATTCCCATTTCAACCACTCGTCAAGTCTGATTGATACCTTCCATTTTATCAATATGCTGTACGGCCAGCGAACCGTGACCCCGACCCAAATCCGGTCCCTACAGCGGGTACAACCGGTATGTACGTAGTATCAACCGCTATTCAACTGTTCAACCCTAGCTTTAATCTAGTAATCTTGGTAGGTACTCTCTCGTCAATGACGACATCACGGTGAATCAAATGAATAAAGGGGAGGTCTGTGTAGTCTTTTCCTCGACCGAACTCGTGGGAGGAACACAGCGAGTTACAGAACCAGTTCATTGCTTTCCAGTCTGTTCTATCAAATATGCACGCGTCTATAGCATCTGGCTATTCTCCAGTCAGTCTATGATATCACCTCAGCCTTACCTCGCCTCCGCATCCACAGTTCAGGAACAGGTTGTCGGGGTCTTTCCTAGCTCCAACAGCCCATACTACTGCCCACGGGAGGATACATAAAGGCGATGAAACACAAACATGAGCAAGGTATTAATTTCTCAGTCACCCCACTGGCGGGTAATAGGGTGAGCCGAGTCTGAGCAAAAGGGGCCGGTCGCCGCTGTATGGAACACCTAATATAAGGGAACTATAGCATGCTACTACTGCGAACCACCCAGACCATATGGGTATATATGTGACAAGGGCTCGGAATCGTCTTCAAATCGTAATAATCATCTAAGGCGTCGGAGAGGGCCATGAAGGTCTTATCCCCTTCCAGCCAGCTGGGAGATCTAGGGTCTATATGTCTGAATAGCCTCGCGTATGGTTGCCGACCCGCCTCGTATCCAGGTCTCGGCTAGGTCATATATCTGATAAGGCGAACGCGGGTAGAGGCCTCAACGCGGTCTCCCGCTTACATGATTATATACATGATATGCAGACCTCCAGTCTCAGATCAGATCCAGTCTATCGGGTCTGGTCTGTGTGGCAATATAAATGCCTAACTATTTCAGGCTTCTACCTTGCGCAAATTTTTAGGTGCGATTAAGAACAGATTCATTAATCAATTATAGTCCAGGCGCCTTCTCTTCATTGCTCATAATTCAGTTCACGCGATTATCGAGCGGATGCAGCAACCGTCAATAGGATGGCGCTCGAAACTTCGGTGCTAGTAGATCATACGATAAGGCTAGGTATCAAAGTCGTCTTCATAAGTACTTGATGCCCGATGCCTACTAGAACGCTCCTAAACCGTCGTTGACATTGGCGGATGAGACAGGACTTTGGCGAAGACGCTTTCAAAACGATACCCGCACACAAAACTTGCGTTATCAAAGGTCTAGTTGCTAGAGGGATTAGTTGGAGTGAATAGATGGAGTAGCCGGGTAATAGTTAGTTACCCAACAATAATCTAATACTCAATCGGACCACTAGATATCCTAGTTGCGCGAGCGCAGGTGTTTACAGCAGTCGGTTATAACAACAAAATCAAGTTGCTGACCAGTATAGCTCTTTCGCTGAGTTTATAGACTCTCGTTCAAATTACATTAAAAAATAATATATCATTAACCCGTATTAATAGAGAACAGTACTAACTTATCGATTCCAAAAATAACAACACACATTATCGAGAGTACTATAACCGTATAGGAAACAGTATCATCACCCAATGCCTTCCATCCAAATCAACACCGTGCCTCATCTTCACCGTTTCCGCGACCTGTAGTCGCCTCATTTACGTCCCTGAGACCAACAAAACATCAGGAGCATTCTTGTGGTTACTCACCATGCAAGGAACATACGCTACAGGCCGCACAAGCCGTCTTATTGACGTATACCCAGTTCGGACAGTTGTGCGTATAACAATACTTGCACTGAAATCTATAAGAACCTCCGCTGTCGGTCCTAGTTGAAAGAAACCTCAGCCTTTCTGCTTTTTAGTATGTAAACGGTAAAGAGAAATCTACATTGTTCTAGTATAGTAGTAATTCGCGAAAAATTCCAAGTGCTTGGCCAAATCCTGACTGCTTGAGATTCCTTGAAGTTTCTTCGTATTGCCGAAGTCAATGGGGCAAAGAAGTTATATCGTAGGGCTCTGCCCCCTTTTTTTCTCGAAGTGCGCTGACGTATATATTTATATTTGGGACCTGGTTTCTCTCTCCTTCTCCCGCAGGGAGATAAAATTCACCTGATAATATGTCACCCCTCTTCATCGTTTGCTGCAACTGGAACCCGAAGTCTCGTAGGCGATTACCTAAGTCGCAAGTTAGGGTAGAGCCCGGCCTCCAATCGCGGCAGTACCTGACGATAGGGTGGCCGCATAGTACCAACCTGCAACAAAGCTCGTTCTACATAGCACAAATAGCTAAGTATATTTCCAGAGATCTGTAATGTTGTAAATCATTTAATTCACACTTTAAAGCTACTACAAGTTATAAAAAACAATATTTCTTATTAAGGAGAAAAATAGCTTAAAATTTACGTCAACATGTACTTAGCATATCAGAGCAACACCTCCTCTCCGCCAATTATCGCGCCTAGATTTCAAGATAAAGAAAAGAAGAGGCAAAAGGAGAGCCCCAGAATATGCTTGCGGCTTGAAACCGCATTATCAACTTCCAAATTGTGCGCTGTATTGCCTTAAACAACACTACCTCCTTTCACGGGGCCGTGATAGAGTCTAGTAGCACAATATGAGAAACAAGCATTATGCATAGATGCCCAACTTTGCTTCCCGTCAAATATAGCAAGTATCATATCTCAAGTATAACAGGGTTCATACGGTCATTCCTAGATCTCCGGCATTTCCCTACATATGCCACCAGATTGAAATGAATATGTAGTGTATGTACCGGCAGTGTGTTTTAAGCGCCGCCCCCTTTTTTTCAAAGGTTTTTTTTTCCCTTTCCCGCATTCGCTGCCATGTCCAGGGACAGCGCATGTTGTTCTTGAGTAGATTAGTTTGATTTCTATAGCCCAAATGAATCTTGGTAACAATACTCACAGAATCATAATGTAAAACAGTGTAGGTGATATAGATTGCAGCTGATGTTAACGGTGAGCCGATACGCAAAATCTGGAGTATCTCTCCAGATTGGGCGCCTACCTATCCCGATGCCATTGCACCCTGCAGCCTTTAGGGGCATGGTGGGGCCGACCGGTTCCGCCGGATGGAAGTCGCTAAGAAGATAGTCATACGACGCCGTCACGAGTCTCCCTCATGTACGGCTTGGCCCCGATGGGGCCGGAATTACCAGCCAACTACACTCTGCTGGCTCGGATGGCAACACTTCTTTCCACTCACCCAACGGAATCAAGCTGCTAGGATCCATTATTTGGTACCATTGTGGTCGTTAAACTAGAAGACTGGAATATGTGTGTGTGTGTGTGAGCCCTCGATATCCTTGCAACTGTAACAAGGGTGTGTGGCAATAATAGTGGGTGTCCTGGAGGACATAGAGTTCCATCCTCTACCCCACACCGGGCTAAACTCCCTCGCCGAAAGACCTCGAAGGTGAAATCCAATCACTTTGACTTAACAACGATCCAGATGCGTAGAACCACACACTCATATGCACCGTTTGGCAGCGGACTTCGGCATGCCCGATATCGGAATTGAACTCTTGACTTTTCATTCACTGTAATTGCGGCATAGTAGACGTGTGGCGTAAATGTGTGTGGACCAACCATGTGGGAAACCGCGCAGGTTCGAATCCTGCGGTTCTCGCCAATCTGCCACAAGTGTGGGAGAATATGGATGTAAGTGACTAGGTATCTATCGACGCAGCTTGAGCCCGGTAATAACATTATACCCTAAAATATGGATCACTTGCACACATGTAATTGGACTTTTTAACGTCCTTATTGGCCATCTAGCGTTGTTAGGTGGGCGGTCTTGGGGTCGTATCGTCCTCATACTTTGTTTCCAATCCAATGAATGCCCATGATGCAGATAGAGCCCCTTAACGGGAATGAATATCATTTCGAAAGCGGGCTAAGTACGGATGTGTGCTCACGGCGACTAGATTGCGGGTTATAGAGCTCCTCACTGGGCTGCCGGCCTGTCAAGGAAGTTCAACTGAAATGGCCGGCTGTGACCTCTTTAGTTGGCGGCGGTGTGACACTCTTATCATTAGGTATGTCACGCAACGGGAAAGCAGCACTTGACTCAGTACGCCTATTGCCGCTAGAGTCATATTTCCCAACCTGTGAAAGATAATCATGCTGGGTAAAAGCTCGTGGGGGGGGGGGGGGGGGGGGGGGGGGGGAATAATTTAATTAAAAAACCAAAAACATAACGGGTTAATAGCCAACACCCCGCAAAAAAAAAAACAAAAAAAAAAAAAAAAAAAAAAAAAAAAAAAA
>MU383250.1:0-22722 GCA_022495125.1 Xylaria acuta | reverse complement strand
GCCGACCCCCCCCCCCCACTACCCCCCCCCCCCCCCCCCCCCCCCCCCCCCCGCCCCCCCGCGCCCGCCCCCCGCCCGCCCCCCCGCCCCCCCGCCCCCTATACTGTAGTTGAAGAGCCATCAACGATCGCGTTGTCTCGCATAGCGCCGGCAAACGGAATACGAATTCACTCTCCACAGTCTAAAACATGCACTATGTATACAGTCCATTGATTAAAAGGCCGAGACATACGTACTGCCCAGAATAGGGCGTTCACTAAGGTAGGATTGACGGTAAGCAGATGAAGTTTTCCTCCCTACGTTTGCAGGAGACTTAGAAGCAAACACCACAGCATTATCTAGTCCGCTCAGCTGACAAAAAAGCTTGGGCGTAGACTGGCCGCGCCTATCGTTCGTTTGATCGTCATTGCCTCTGTCAGGGGTTAAAACACTAGCAACCCTACGGGGTAGCTGTAGTGGTATTCTGTATATATAAGTGACTGAACCCCCTTCATTTAGGTGGTTCGGGAATTAATTGATCATTATATTGAGCCCTAGCTACTACTCTCTGGCTGTAAACAGGTCAAGCTATTCACTCCGGGGCACAAAACATTTGACAGCCTCATATGCAAAGCACATCCCCACCGTGAAGCCTGGATCAAGCGAGAAGTTTCGCATCTGTCATATTTCCCAGCTCCGACGCCTAAGGCGATAGTGGCGCAGCTGGGAGTCTTACCAAATAGTAAATCAGCAGGTACCTTATTCTGAACATGGCGCACGAAAGCAGTATTGTAACTGGGCGGAGACTCCGGCACGGGTATTAATTCTTTACCCGATACTATTGGCTACTGTGCCGGCGGCAACAAATAATTTGTTGTGAATGAGTGCAACATTCCTACATAGCTTTGTGGTGATAAGGATCTGACCTAATATGCTACTGTCCTGTAGTGATGCCCTTGCGCCAAAGATTGTACGGGTATGGACCTACTCCGTTATACTGGTAAGCAGAAGTGTAACTGACCCTTACGTATAGCTCCTTGAATGGGCTATGGCCGGTCGATTTGATTAAACGAAAGCAAGAATGCAGCGGGATTTTGCTGAATGTTTTGTGTGTAATTAAGACTATATAAAATACGGTTATAAGTTATAGCCGGCTTTAATAAATGAACAAATCGCATATGCGTTATAGCCAATGGCGAGGTGAATGGTGGTCGATTACGGAGGCCATCGTGTTTGTTGTTCTGGCGTAATGGTGTGTTGGGCTCGACTGAACCGGTGGGAGGTGGATGGTAGTTTGGAGAGTAAAGGAAGGGCGGTTGTGTGGGTATTATGCGGGCTGTGGCGTCTCGGAATACTCTCACATTTGTTGAATAAACGGAGTTGAAGGATAAAACGTGAATGGAAGTTGAAGAATACAAGTGGACTGTTGTAATAAGGGGAACTGTGTCACAGCTGGTTGTTCCAGTATTGACTTATTGTTCTTGCACGAGGAAAACCCCTATCTACATAGCGGGGATTCGCGACCACCTGCAACTATCCACAACCCACCACCAATGCGGCAGGAGCGTAGGCAAATACGGCCACATTTAAGCTGAATATGCCTCTCTACACTGTAACAGAAGTTATCGTTACGAGATTTAGCACAGGTAAATTAGGTGAGAATAGAAGTACTTGGATTAACCCTTCCCTAGGGCGTTTCTTTCTTTTCGTTTTGGTAATTTTACGTACCTTTGACTGGTGCTCAATAGGAAGTCATGGAGCCGAGGGAGCCGTCAACGGTGTCAGAAGTGTACTAGGTCAAGGAGTCACTTCATGTACTGTACAAGGCAAGGGGCACGTAGGGACACGGACGTCCTGTTCATGTATATAATGAGGTCTTCCCACCTTACTCACGATGTAGTCAAGTTGAATGCAACGCTCATATACCTACTATTTTGATAAACGGCATACAGGTACTACGCAACGTAGGCCATGAATCAATAAATACAGCCTTTATTCAACGACAATAAAGATGGCAATGTCTATGATTGGCCTTGCTCCTCTTTAATGAAAATCCCGTCCAATCCTATATTATTTATCTATTTATATATGGGACAGCTCTCCTGATGCATCGCACCGATATTTCAACGTGACACGGCCTTACGCCGAATCAATCTTCCTAAAAGACAACACACGGCCGTGAATGTATGCTAGAGAACTTCCTCTTAGCCTTGAATTCAACTACGGAGGTTCCGTGAAAACCTGGCTCCCCTGGCCCAACCCCTCGCCAATTCCAGATAACGCAGCGTTGCCGTTGGAGTTTCTGAAGTCGTATCGTAACAACACCATTTCGTAACTATCATGAGCTGCATAATAGCAACCAAGTTCCTGCACAGCTACTAGGACTGATAAGAAATTGGGTTTAGCACGCGCGTTTTAAGTTGCCTAATGGGTTGCTGCGCTCGTATTCTATCATTTTTGGGGATAAGACCCGCTTTAAGCTTGGAATTGCGCTTGAGGAACCGAGTCGCGGTGGTTTAATTTATTTATACTAGAACATAAAGGAGGGTGACGCGATCTGCGTTGGTTGCGTTGCGTTTTTATTGTTAACGGCATTGGCATCACCGCTTTTTTTGAGTATGATAGAGGCTTATTCCGAATCAACTAGGAGACGACACTACATTAATATGGCGCCCGCAATTCCAATGATATCCCTTTTTTAGAGCGGCTCGATGGACTAAAGGAATCCATGAAGCTTTATGACCGAAGTAAAACCTAACATATGGCGGCCAACGCGCCCTTGATATTTTCGCACCTAAAACTTGGGACCAACGATCTAGTGCTCGGGCCGGAACACGAAGGGATCTTGGTATTATTATTACTGGTGGTGGATGCTGTAAATGCCGGCCCCCAACGTCGGTGCCTGTCGATCGTGATACCCCGTCCAGGACCTCGCGCCAGAGTCCCGCCATTGACGGGGTTCATCCGCATTACCTTGTATAGATTTGCTGCAGCGGCTTGGGGACGGGTTAGGCACGACCTTCTCGCCGTCTTGATAGATGGTTCAGACTTCGTTCGTCACTTTTTCGTACGCCCGCCCGTTGCGGGCGAAGTAGAAGAACGCCGATGCAAGGGACGTGGAAGTGGCATATGCCCCTTGCATTTTACAATGGTATTTTCTGTTGGAAACCTGTTGCAGCGCGTACGATTTCCCGATGACAACGTAGCAGGTATATGACAGACCGTACTCGTGCCGAAGAGAAGGACTACTTTTGCGCTTAGCTCGCTCCTCGCAAATGAGTCGTTCATTATTGCATCTCATTAGTCCATGTACACGCCGAAGATGTTCCCTTTTACTAGCCTAATCACGTCATGTATCGCGCCAGCGGTACCTCTTACTCGTATATAAGATCGAAGGAGGCAAGCGGACGCGAGGCAGGGAAGACGAGACGAGGCAATTGGGGTATAAATAAGCCATGGGTCTCCCACTAAGGCCATAAAGGGCGAGGGGCTATCGGGGACCCTTGATCCCACAGAAGGTTATTGTTAGTATAGGACATCCTTCCACCCATTGTCACATCTATAAGAACGAGGCCTTTTTCTCCTTTTCCTCGTGCTCCTTTTCTTATTTCTTGACATAATGCTTGACCTTCTAAGGGCCACTCAGTGGTAATCAACGTGCTATTTCCGGGTATTTAAAGGGCTAATCGAATCATGGCTTTCCTGCGTTCTGCTGCTATCCCATCACATGCTTCTTTCAGAAGGTTGTTTAGCCATGTGAGACAGCAAAGGTCCGCCTATGTGGACTCCCCCGTCACGACAAAATACGTGTCATGTACCTCTAGACGAACTACGCTATTGGTGGGTCAGTCCGAAACACACTAAAGAAGTCGAGCTTGAGTGTAGGATGTGTATCAGGCGGAGCATGGCCCATTCATCCCAGGGGAGCCTCCAAGTAAGTATGAAAAGGCTTGCCAGAGGGCTATACGTAAATGAAGCTGCATACACCTACAGGAAGGGGCTAGGTTAGTGTCACACGGCAAGGACCGCCATAATCCGTCACTACCTGTCAAGACCTGCCAAGCCATATGTCTCAGCCTTGAACCAGTTATTGGTTGACGAATATCACAGACTCTGCAATGAAGCCTAGAATCGGAGCCCAATGAGAGGGGTAATAGAAAATATTTGCTAAGGGCCTGTGTATAAATATAGGGATAGAAACGAGGTTACATTGGGATCAGAAAAAGGAAACATGGACTCCTTTAGAGCCACAGAGAATTATTAGTTGAATATAAACCCTTGTTCCAAGCCCTTGAGATCAAGCCCTTGTCACGGTTAGTAGCAGCCAGTTGTTGGAGAAGTAGATCCAGCACAGAACCAAATACATATTAAATCCGCCTCGTTGGCCTACCAGTAGAAGAAGGTCGGGCCTTGGCCGAATGGCATAACAGACCTTGCTTTACTTCTCCCTCGCTCTGTAGACAACACCCTTGGATAAGGCCGCACACAGTTCGATGCGTATTTACCCTAGCTGGCAAAGCAGAGAAGTGTACGCCCGAGGAAATCACAGAAGTTGAATTTCCTGTGCGGCCGCGCCTATGCCGTGTCACGGAACAGAGTTAGGGCACCCAAACCGGTACATTTAGGTCGGTAATTAACAACCGGCGAATCCTCGGTGTCATTCCCTTCTTTTTGTTGTTTATGTAGTGTTTTCGTTAAAGATTAGAACAATAAGTTAGAACTACTTACCAACAAATAATCCACAGTTTCAATCCAGCTTTAGTAATCATAGTCCATATTATATTCATGCTACGCATAACTCTTGTTGTTTATATATAACAGCCGAACAAGACTACGTCATCAAAGCCAATTAATCTCTCCTCTCCATTCCGATATTTAGTTTGCTGTTATTCTCACAGTTCAGCATAAGCAGCCGATCAAATGGCAAGAGCTCGCCGTAGCCTTTGCTTTCCCGCCTACGCGGTACTCTTTGGTTTTCCCACTACAGAAAACACAACTGTTACAATCATCAAACTGGGGAATTCATCACTGCCATATCAATAAAGTTTATTGTCCGTACGTTCGTCTTAAACTCGTGGCTCACCATCCTCATCCCACGCTCTAATGTCTATAACAACACAGACTATCGTCTCATTTTGTCCCCCGATTCATCATGATCCCAGTTGCCTTTGCCATCGATAGAGGCAAAAGTTAGCTTTTCTCGTAATATAGTTACCACCGAAGCCCGTCGAAAAGGATGGGAATGATGGCGGTTGGGGAAGCCAGCTAGAACAACTGGTCGAGCGTTGAGTATGCCTAGAGCTAACTACCGGGGTAGACGGCTCGAGAGATTGGAGCAGCTCCTGAAGAAAGCCCTTTCCCTTGGCGGGGATTCTTCCAGGTTTCAAAGCTGCTGCTCTCCTTGTCCGGTAGGGCGTAGAAGTGAACCGTCGATCTCGTCGCCTTCAGCGACACTGTACACGAGAAAGTTCTGGACTTCATGATCCTAGCTCACTCGCTGTACCATTTTTCCAGCAGTCTTCGTGTCCACTGAATTCGTGTGCGAGACCTATATGAGCACCATGTTGCCTGCAAGCCTTGCCCGGTTTTATATTATCGAACTCTGAGGGGACAGCTGTTGCAGATTTATCTTTCCGTGGGTATGAAATCAATCTCCAACGAGTCTTCCACGCTGCCCAAGACGTTTCCCAGTGGAACAACTTAGAGGATCATGTACAGATCGTCGTCGCACCGCTCATAGTGACAATGAATAGATGTATAAGGGGACACCCGGGAACCGAAGAATTTGGTGACTGGGGGCTGTGGCTGGCGTGGGGCGATGTCCTAGGAGTGCACCTGAACGCTCTACGGCAGGCTGCTTCGCTTTGTACTGTCATTGCCAAATATCTCGACCCGGGCCCTGCTGCCTCTCCGGGCACAATGAAGCTTGGCCGTGTCGTTCTCGACAGTCAGAGGGTCGTGAGAGGAAGTCCCTTGCGGCGCCACGAAAAAAAAAACTCTGATCGACGCTCGAGGTGTCCCCAACACCGAACAATGACTTAGTAATGTGCATTTCCTGAGACTCCTACATCCACTCCCTCGCCCCCCCCCCACGACGTCTTGAAGCCGGCAAACCGCCCTGCCGTCGGTGGGATCTTCGTATCCATCACGATATGCGTATTCGATCGTCATTGAATTCACTGTGGTATCAACTCACTGCGGTATAATCTGCCAATTATAGATATACACTGAGTATTCTGGCCCAAGGCTGACCTCGTGCCCGGTCGTTCAGATACGATTTGTTGGACGGGGCATAACTCGCATTTCTCGCTACGCCCAAGCTATTGTAGTAATTACCCAGAAAGGAAATGCGGTTCATTTCCAACCAAAAGGTCTGAATATTTATGGCTTGGGCTGTGCTTGACAAGTTGCGCGTGGTGGTCCAGAGAGGTGCACGGCACCCTGGTTTAGGATATTATTTAGCATGAAGGCAGACAGTGGCCAAGTAACTTCTAGGGGACTCGGAATAGAAATCAAGACGCTCTTTGACGATTTACCAGCATAATTTACTAGCATAACTAGAATATATGCGGGCTCCGCTGCTAGGAAGCAGATAGATAAGATCGGCCGTGGCGCTGCCATCAACGTTAATGAACCGCACTTAGTTGACAGTAGAGTTACCCTCCATCCAGAACTAGCGGGTTGCTCACCTTACCTACAGCGCCAAAGTTCCTATGACTATGGTAAGACCAATAGGTGATCTTGTTGCCGGTACGGCAACATCGTAAGAATCAGTTCTTGTACGGAAACTACCGCCAGATCGTCGAGTCGTGCGAATCTTCCGTCTACACAGAGCGTCCAGGAGGCCCGTCGCCAGTGACGTTGATACAGTGTTACCCCCCATCTTCTAGGCCCGTATTCACGGTGGGGAGCCGAGTCAGGTCGGAATATTCACCCAACGTGTCGGAAATACCTCGATCGTATGAGTCGTGGCCACGTGGATTGAGGTAAACCAGGTGAAGCCGGCCGCTCATGTCAAAATCTTGAAACGTTATTTGCCTTCCGCGGCCAGAAAATAGCTGCTGACCAAGTACGTGCGGCTCATCGAGCTGCAATCTCCCGTTCGGCAACGAGGTAACGTGGTACAGCATTGTTGTGTCCCGCGGACGAATCAGAAAGTTAGAGATAGCTTTCCCCCTCAGCGTCTATTTGTTCTAAAGATATCAGTGCGCTGATGTAAGGGATAATATCCACTAAGTTGGCATCCAACGCCTTCACCTCACAGGGGGCGGGCGTGGTGCGATAATAGATTGCCTACAAAGCAAACAGTCGATTGCGCATCGCGCCGGGCTGCATCTTCTATATTCCGTTGGGGATTCTCTCCTACCACGTGGCCGCCAACATTGTGCTCAGAGAGAAAAGAGCCTCTCCGAGGCTAGCTCGTTATCTGTGAAGGATGCCGATGTGACCAGACTCTCTTCTCCCCCTGCCTCTGAGAATGGTTGGAGTCGAGGAAACGGTAAAACGTGAGCACGGCGGCGGAGAAGGCAGACGCGAATTCTAAACCTCACGTTAGCTGTGGAATATGCATCATGCCTAAGTAGTTTTCCAATGGCCGATCCCGGAGCGGAATAGGTTGCGCCAGCTCATAACAACGCCGTGGGTTCCGCTGGTGCGAATGATTCGATAACGGAATGCCGGATTAGACCTAAGCGACATGGCAGCAACCCCCGTGGGGTCATCCTGCTTGTAGATGTGCTCGATAGCATTGCCCTGGGTGCTATATTGAAAAATAAATATGTAAAACATGTGGAGCAGATATGGCAGACGTGACTTTGGCCACAGAGCTAAGGTGAGGGCGATTAGACAACGAGAGAGAAGATCATATTATGCGAGGCGTTGTGTTGGTTGATTGGTTGGTAGAACCTAGATAAAATAATTAATATGACGCGCACTATTTTCTTGTACGTTCATTACATATGGCCGGATCTTCCTGCTGCGAGCACCACCGAGGGGGAAACCATTACAAGACCGTCCATTAATACTTCGAGAAATCCCATTTCTACACTTCCAGTGAGCCAAATGCTCTTCACCCACAATGTCCGCATCTTTCAGCAGTTCCTTTCTAGCAAGCCTTTCCACATACGGCAAGTTGGCCGTATTATTTCCGACGTCTTCCCAGGGTACGCCTGGGCCAAAGTTGTAATTACGCGCTGGGCGGTTACCGAGCGTGATGCCGCAACACCATTCTTTGCGTCGATTGCCCGGGAGATGCCGCGATTGGTGGGTATATTCTGCAATGTTCAGACCCCTGGATCTTTACTCACGTGGTACAGGGCTGTCAAGTAGGTCGCCTATACACAGAGCCAAGCTGCTGCAACAAAGACTGAAGTCTACAGAGGCCGTCCGGTGGTCACGCACCATGGACGCCGTAGCTTTCTTGCCGGACGAGTGTGCTATGCAGGGGCTAACATGCATTCACGAGCCCGTAGCGACGGCATGTGTGAGGAGTATGATCCGTCACTCTGTTAGTCTCGAGCGTCTTGTTGGGAAGGTGGCGTACTGTTTGCTTGGTCGTTCAGCTCTTTTCAAACAGACAATGGAGAATTGTGCGAAACGAAGGACGCACGCGCGAGCGACCTATTCTTGTAGAATAGCTGAGTGATCTCCTTCTGCTACTCCTACGGTGCGCTCCGCCGTGAGGTCGAACGGCAAATGTGTACGAGTGGCATGAAGAGGCCAATGCTAGCGAGAGGGAGACCACGGACGGCGAAACACAACCTGGACGGAAAGAGTCTGGGGGTTTGAAGATTGGCCGGGAATACACAGCGCCGCTTGTGGCATCTGCGGGCCGCTATACCAAGCACACCATCCAGCACGCTGAGAATCTGATTTTATGCTTGACGAGTTAACTAGCCCTCCTACTCTGGTCGGTGTATTTTCGCGACTCGACTGGACGGCATAGATTGATTTCTGCTTGATAGATGGGTCAGCGACGAATCTCATCCGGGGTAAAGCCACCCTTACCCATGATGGTCTCCCCTCGTTTACCACTTAAAACGATGGCTGCACACAGTCCTCATGTGACCAAAAGCCGCGCCGATTCCTCTTAGCAGACGATACTTGGCAACGGCACAAACCGGAGCTACGGACTTGGAAGGCCTCTGCGTTGCGTAAGCGCTCGGGTTGTAAAATTTATGTTTCGATGCCTTGGAGCCGACGAAGCGTTTCAACAACAGCCCTTATAACAAGCCTTGACGGGACCACACGTGGAGGCGAAAGAGAGAAAGAGGCAGCCTCCATCACCGTCGACGGGCACGAAGCGGTGGACGCGGCTGAGAACGTAGAGTCCCGTCGCTGACAGTTAGTAAGCTAATCAGGCACTTATCGACGGGAATTGGCTCTACTCTACGGCGAACCCCAACAATACGACCCAGCAGGTAACGTAACGTTAATATGGCACAGTGTTCCGGCTAATAATTCCGTCTCTGCTGTTTCTGATGTGCTAGTTAGACTGGGAATACTATTACGAGGAGAACGGCTTACTGGGTATTGGTGCGGCCAGAGGAGTAACGGCTTGAGCGGAAAAGGGCGGTGGTAAGATGGCCGACGGAAGGTCTCGTCATGGTCGTCCTCCTGACGTGATGGTGGAGGGTAGCAAGGAGAGCAAAGAGAGCAACAATGGACTCGTCGGGCGCACGACCGCGCTTCTTCCCTAGTGCTCGGAGCTGAGCTGAAATTCGGGACAATCGGCTCGCGGCTTCGCCGTCGTCTGCACAGATACTCCCAAAGGCACCACTAAAGAGAGGACTCGTTACAGCCACGATAGTTTATGAAATGAATACACTTCTTAGCTTTCTATTGATGTATAATAGCTTATTGAATTGGGTACCGTCATGCCGGCGTCGATCCATTCAAGTTCCCGCCCCATTAACTCTGGGTGTTGATGTTGTAGAAGGGACGAAGTAATCGACATGGGAGCCACCATGAGGGGTCCTCATATGTACTGTTTCCTCGCATCACCCTTGTCACCTCGACTGGATAGAGTGCCGGTAGCCAGACGGTTCGCTCGATGGTGGGAGGAGATCTTGACGGGATGCAAGGGAATGAAGGAATTCGGTTGGCGCATGGCTCAAGTTCCGGGACAGATATAGGTGAGGCGGCAAAACGCATCACACACGATGGCGCATCTCAAACCCTTTCACCAGAACAGTGTATCGCCTTACGAGGTCTAACAGCTATACCACACTAGGTTTGGGTGTCTGGTTATTTGGTTGTATGGGTGCTCGGGTGTCCGGGTGCCGCTTCGAATTCGAATTTCGTCATGTTTTCGGGCTTTAGCAGACTCTGCACATATTCGAGACGGTTGCCGAGACGCTTAGACTGGTTTGGATTTTCGGTCTCCTAGGTCAGCGCATTCAAGTCACCTCTTGAGGCACGGTTGGCGAGGGACGGCGCAAAGGATCCTGCACCACTAGGAGGATTGCTGGGTGTTTCTGAGTGGGCTGATGAAGGTCAGTTTATCATTGCATCAAAAAGGCTCGCGAGCCACCGAATAAAGGGAGAAAAGACTTCTCGTGTAAGCGATAGAGAGACGCGGAGGGCTGACGGGGTAGGCGTAGGGGAAGAGGTGAACGTGAATACGTAGCAGAGGCGAAGAGTCAAGTATTTTCATGTTCCGAGGAAGGGTTTGCAAATCGGGACGAGAATCAATCAGCACTGAGAATCGCGCACTTGCCTGCGTTGAAGGGAAAGACGGTGGTGAAAGGCGTATACATATTAAGGATGGAGGTGTTAAGTGGACAGATAATAGAGGTTAGGTTCGAGTCTTCATAGTGCTAGGCTATTGTGGTGTCTCGCTCTCTGTCCTATTTATATACGCTGTAGCGGGTGGTGGTAGCTAACGATGTTTTTGTTGTAAGTAGAGGGAATGGAGGTACAGTACCTATTGATATGAGGCCGTGCGTGCGGGGTGAGAAAACAGGTGGAGGCCAGCAGCGTGGGGTTGCAGGTTATTTCTGATTGCTACTTACTGTAGGTACCTAGGTACTGCAACAGTTAGTCTTCCGCGACAATTAATCCTCCGCGATTTGAATGCTTCCGCGGCTAACCACTCCACAATTAATTCTCCGCGATTTGAACCCTTCCGCGATTAGCCACTCCACAATTAATCCTCCGCGGCTAGTTACTCCATAATTAATTCTCCGCGAGTTAAACCTTTCTGCAGCTAGCTACCCCATAATTAACCCTCCGCGATTTGAACCTTTCCGCGGTTAATTACTCCACAATTAATCTTCCGCGATTAATCTTCTGCGATTAATCTTCCGCGATTTGAACCCTTCCGCGATTAGCCACTCTACGATTAATTCTCCGAGAGACCCAATTAGCCAAGTGCAACAACCAAACAACCAATGTCGAATAAGTTACCGGGCAGTTACATTTCGTTCTCTCTACATAGTATGTAGGTAGAGCATGGGAAAACGCTTGCGCACTCAAAACCTTTGTGAATATCGACAATCGACATTTATGCTCCCCACCGAACTACGTATCTTTTAGACCACTCCTCATACAATCCTGAGCGCTGGTTAGATGCAATCAGCTCACGGTCTATCGTAATGTTTTCGCCGTGGTCCTGCATGTGGTGAGCAATGTCCAAATGCCTTCGAGTTCATTACCTACCTTTTAATGTAACAGGATTCAATTCTTGGGAAAGGCATCTTCAAGCACAACATCTTCTGCGAAGGTGCTTTGGACTGTCCCTTCTCCATCTTACCCACCTACCTACCTAGTGCCTACCTAGGTAAGAAGCAGGCAGGCAGGCATGCGGGCAGTACGCAGTACGCAGTACCTAAGGTAGGCAGTAGGTAGGGGGTCTCTCATCCGCCCCTTCCATTCCCCCCATCACAACAGCAACGCCCGCGCTGCGGAAAATAAATGTTGCCTGGAGCCAAAAGCCAACAAACAACAAACACCACCTGGGCAGTCAGTCAGCACGCGAACGCTTCCCGCCACCAACACAACCTCGCATATTCGCATTTCATCTACTTTTCACACGCAAGAAGACCCAACCCCCCGCATCAACCGCAACGAGACTTCTGCGTGCCCGGCAAAGATGGCCACGCCGGCGAAACCCCCCAAATTAAAGCCGTCCCCCTCGCCACACCGAAAAGTAGATACGCGATCCGAACGGAGACCAAAATTTACATGGACAAATGATACTGTTGTTTTTGGGACAAGACAAAGAATTCCTATGCGTTTCGACCCAGTATGGAAGAAGGCTATCCCGGTACGTAGTGCCCCCCATTTCCTCTCGGGAGCTTCGTTGGCTCCACGAGCGCCAGCAAGAAACAAGATACGCAATGAGGCTATGTTTCTGACCTTTTTTTTTCTTTTTCTTTTTTGGATCAGCAAGCGGCAAGGTTGCAACACACGGATAGCCTAGCTGGCGCCGCAGACATCGCTGCCGTAGCTGATGCCGTTGAACTACGCAACGAAGCCATTACCTCCAAAGTTAACACTACATCGTCTCACAAAGTCACCAGCAGCCAGATCTTCGACAATCTGCAAGCACAGATTAATGTTCTGACCGCCGAGGTTCGGCAGCTGCGACGCGAGATGCATTGCCAAGTTGAATCAGCTGTCAGGCAGGCAGTTGGTTCGGATCTTACGAGATACCAAGCTATCCGAACAACAAACTATTCAACTCCAGCAAATATTCCGGCCCTAAGGTCACGTCGCATACATACAGTACCTGTCTTCTACATGGATGAGGACGATACTGAACTCAATTCGTTCAGCAACAATCGCTTCAGGCTTCCTGAGGAGTCGCCCGCCCAAGAACGCGCAAAGAAACGGCGAGGTGGCGCTGAGGAAAGTGCCCCGCCCTCCAAGCGCATTAACATCAAGACCCCTTCTCAATATCTCGACGCGCCGCCCCGGCGATTTCTATCCGTAGCCCGGAAGCGATCATTCATACCTAGTAAGCTAGAAACACCGCAGCGTTAGCATGTAAAAGTAGGATGTTGTTAGACTCAGTGGTGTTGGCTTTAAAACGGTGTTATGTTTCCCATGTTTGCTCTTCGAGTTATGGTTACCAATGTTTAAATTCTACTTTTGAGATCACCCGTTATGATCGGGATTATCGCTAGTCACCACGGGCTACCTCATATCGATAGGAAGGCCTCCGAGTACCATAGCTATAATTTCTATTCTGATCAACCTACATGGTCCGTGACGCGTTAGGTTTTATGATAATGATAAGGGTCCAGCGTTCTCGAGTTTCTACAACGTGTCGGTTTTTGGAGAGAATACCGGGCAGTGGGTGATATGAGCCAATGCCAAGCGGCTCCCCCCTATCTAGGTGTTCGAGCGAAATGCCGTACACGTCGACATCCCTTTATAATCATCGCCGTGCCCCGCTATCGACGTCCCCCGCCCCTGTCACGGTTCCTACAGCTGTAGTCTCAGGAAGCTCCAGCCTCGGCAGCGGTATTGAAGGCCCGAGCTAAGCCACTTGGGTGAGCTGAGTCCGGGAGCACAGCCAGACCGCGGCGCCCTTGGCTGTGTCGGGTAAATGACTCAAGCGTCTGGTTAACGAGGGCAACATAGGGAATGAGCGTCCGTAAGTTACGCACGTCCACTCTAGTTTCTTCTAGCCTGGGCGGCGCTCCGAGAGGACATGCACAAGCAATTTTAATGGAGTCGGTCTGATCTCGCGCTGTTCAGCTTTGCCATGAGAAAAGTGATAGGCCACTGTCTCTGACTGCTTGAAGCTGGCAATAGCTAATCCACCTGCTTACGTGGGAGAATTGAAAAGGTGGCATGGTATGTAGAAGCAATAGCCGCAGGGGCAAAATAACCTAACATGTAAGATGATTCGCGGACGGGACGAGAAGTCTCACTACCTACACTAGCAACTCTTCACGAGCGATGCATCAATGACCAACTTGGAATGAATGCATAATTGGCGAACAGTGGTTCGAGACTGGTACCTAATATGTATGTACTCCTATATAAGTATTTCCACTGTCCAACAATTAGAATAACGAGACTAGGTCGCTGCCCACAGTCTACTAACAAACACCACGATATTGAACACCTATTCGGGGAGCCACTGCTAATTCTCGGCGGTATCCCTTTAACGGGCGCCCCGGCTCCGTGACTTAGAGCCTGGCACCGAGCTTGCTCACCACTAAAGTCTCCACAAGGCGCACACGCAACATCTCAGGAGATAACGACATCATCTTCCCCGACGTCAGACGCAAACCCTACCCTACATATTACCCGGAAGCGCATGATCCGCGGCGCCTACGGGAGGGCGCCATGTTCAAGATAGACGAGATGACGGACCAGGCGCTGGTTGCCAATGCCCTGGTTGAGGTTGGCATCGAAACATGACCTATCGTACAAGAAGTAGAGTAGACGGATCGATCCGTGACCCCTCTCGACCCGAAGCCACAATCGACATCCCTTTGCGCACGATAGCGAACGGCTTTTCGACTCGGGAAGCTTTGGCTCCTGGTCGTCTGGTTTCAACTCTCGCGCCGGGTGCCGGCGGGCTTCAGCCGAGGCAAGCAGCCCCATCTTGTTGCTTCGACGCGGCCGGCGTCCGTCTGCTCCTTGTCCACCACCCTACAAGGGACGGCCGAGCAAGCTGCTCGTCGAGTTTACCCTGAGCTTAGCAGTATCTGGGTCTATAGCTATTAAAACCTTCCGGCCCAACATTATCTATGACTTGAGCCCGCCTTCTCCTCCGTATTATCCTATTCCGGCACCTATCGTTCAAGGCCAACGTGCTGAATCGCCCGGACCAGCTCGTCCAGCTCGACATCCACCTGGCCGAGACCGAGCTCCAGCTGGTGCTGAAGTAAGAACTGGATGATGTCTACGTGCTTCGCCAGACTGAGCGGGTGGCTACTGTTTTTTAATATATGGAAGAAGCTCCTCGGCAATACGATGCGCGTTGGTCTGGGTGAGGAGAATCGGGGACCTGCTTGGCCTTGAGGAAACTACTATCCATTATTCCCTTCGGCGCACGACGGATAAGAGCACGGATCAGAGAGGTATGTTGTGCTGTCGTGCGTTCGTTCGCCCGTCTTGACCAGCACTCACTCCAGCGGCCTGTCTACTTAACGGTCTATGTGAGCGCGTCGCCGTGGAATCTCGGCATGAATCATCTACCTAACCTAACATCTTAAAGGAACATCACCTCAACCACGGCGTATACGCCGGCCTCTTGGCCGTTCACTAGGTACGACCGACCGAAGACCCGCCGTTGCATTGCGATGTGATAACCACCTAGAAACTAACTTCTGCGCTTGCCTACAGCATTACAAGCCCTAGCAACTCCTAATCGAGCAAGCGGTGGGCCGTGGGCATTCGAAGAGCAGACGCCGAACCGCCAACCGTACTGCCGCGCAGTCGACGGCCCTCATGCAGCATCCCAAGATCGTGCTGATGAAGGCCAAGTTGCGAAATAACGGGCTCGGGGACGTCACAATTATCAATACCGAGAGCTACGGCCTAAGCCCGAATCGTTTGAATTAGACTGGAGAAAGACACAGCGAGCAAAGAGTGGGCGACAAAGCCAAACCTTTCAAGATATTAAGCGTCGGATTTAATTACGGGGTTCGTTCACCAGCAAGAGCCAGGGCTCGCGGCCTATGACCCCGACCTGGCAGAGCCTTGTAATTAGCAGCTGTCTCGGCGTTCCAAATATGGGGTGATAACCTCGATGCCCACCGCCAGCGCCGGACTACTGCAATCCAAGAGGAGGTCGCCGCGTACTTCGTCCTTGAGGAATCCGTCGTCACTGAATTGCTTGGAGGAAGCCGGACTCCGGGTCCTCCGTACGAAAAAATATTTTCGTCCCTCAGCCAGCCAGCCATCGCGGCAAAGCCGGGCGAGACGCCCAAAGATTTACTACTTATCAGCGTTGGAAAGGCGGTTCGCGCCGCCACCGGGCGATCCCGACTTAACTTCGTGGAGCTTTGCCAACACCTTAACTACCTACCTACCGCGAGGCTGGTCCGCCGTCGCGAAGCTTCCACCTCAAGTTCCTTGGCCGCCGATGACGAGACAATAATTACCCCCAATTTGCATCCCCAAGGTTGGTTGCCGGGCCACAAGATGTATATGCAAGACCGCGCCGCGCCGTCCACGGTGTAAGGATGCCCCCTAATTATCTACTAAGCGCGTCTGTCGGGGGTTTGACGTCCTATTTCAACAGCTGATGGGTAGACTAGGCCGTAGCAAGTTCAGTAATATATCAATCTTAGCTTCGGCCTCGGCCACTTAATTCGAGGTTCCGATCGAAGGTTCCCAGTTGCTTTACTTACAAAACTCATTACAGAGCCCGGGAGACATTTTGGTCTCACAACCGGCGCGACTTGTCGTGTCCCACTGTTAGACAGTGCCCACTTAGAAAGGGGGCTTGGTTGTGCCCCAGTTGCAAAGTACAACCGTCACCGGCTATAGAGTGTGTACCTGGGACCGTACATTGGTACGTACCAACAGCTTATCACTAGAAACAGTCAGCACCGGGGTGCGAGTTGAGCTTCTCACGGAGACCAACCAACCTACTTATCTCTGTGCTCGTGTTTCTTGAGTCTCTCATCTACGCCTCCCGGGAACCATTCGTTCGTTCCGTGCGCCTTTAAGAAATGATGAAAGGCACTCCTTTCCCTCGGGTAGACTCGTATGGAAATAACGCGGGACCAGCTCACGAGTCGCGTTCGATGACTCGAAATCTTCGTCCGGTACTCGGCTCCTTGTCCCCGAGCAGGGGCAAGGTAATGCAGATGGCGGTTCCCGAGCGAACCCCGGAGACCCATTGTTTCTGTGCCATCGCCTGCAGTGGGGTCCCGCCAGCCAGGCATGTCAGAATCCGCAACGGTCACGTTAACCTGACCGGCGGGAGAAAGGGGCGAGGTACCTTGCGGAACTTCTTTTGGTGGTCGACTATCCTATCGTGAGCGTTAGCTTCCGTTGTGCTACTCATGCCCTAGCGGACTGGGGATATGTGGCCTTCAATTCTTATGGTCTTTTACGACAATGGGATATTGATAGGAGAACGAGAGGTCAAAGAAGAGACAATACGAGGGGATAGACAAGAGGCGGATGGAGGAGCAGAGGTGAGACGCCTGTGATGTCCCTATCTATTTATCTCCGATAACTTTTTTTTTTTTAGATTATTTGCTTTTCACTTCTTACCGTGAGGAGTTGTGGCACAGCTATTTCTCCGTCCGTCCAAGCACCCCGGCCTTGCTAACGAATGCGGACCGTCTTCCTTGTCAGTTGTGCAAGATGGGCGCAACGCATAACGACGCATACCGGATTAGCAGCAGGGCATATGGGCCGCCAATCCCATGTCGATGTTTTAAACGGATTTTGCCTATCTAGGTACTCTTCTAGTATTGGTTTACCAGTGCCTTGCTACCAGTCATTGTACTTTGGGAATGGCGAGACAACTGTAGCTTCGAGTCGGATTATTTTATTATAGCAAACTTACATCCTTTCTACTTCTACTCAGCATATTTTTTACGGCCTTAGGTGTTGTTATACGGCAAGGACCGCCAGGACCTGGCAAGACCTGTTAGCTATATGTTTTAGCCTCGAGTTAGCTATGGTCAGCAACTATTATAGCTTTTATAATAAAGCTTAGGATCGGAGCCCCGATAAAAGGGGCAATATAAAATATTTGCAAAACTTTATATATAAATAAAAAATCAAAAACGAGGTTATATTAAAAAAAAAAAAAAAACATAAACTTTTTAAAACTAAAAAAAAATTATTCGTTAAATATAAACTTTATTTTATGCTTTTAAAACTAAACTTTTGTTATAAATAAAATTTTTTTTTTAATTTCCAATATATTATTACTTTTATATAAAAATATTTAAAATATTGCTTTATTAAACTACTTTATTATATACCTACTTTTATAAAGTTAAGTATAAATTTAAATAAAATATTTATAACTACTTTAAAGCCGTTAAACTTTATTGCTAAAAGCAAATTATTTTTTATTGTTTTTAGCTACGTTAATATATAACCGGAAATTTATATAAAGCTATTTTATGCTTTTATTATTATTAGTAATATATTTTTTATAAACGTATATAAGTATTTTTTTATAACGTTATTTTATCCGTTTATAGTAAATACTTTTATTATATAGCTTATACTAAAAAAATCTAAAAAACCTAAAATTTTAAATAAAAAATAAAAGATTTTTAAATATAAACTTCGTTATTAACGTTTTAAAATAAAACAATAAGTTATTATAAAAGAAATTAATATATTAGTTTAAAAGTTTTTTTTATAAAAAGTTTTTAATAGTTTATATAATAATAATTTTAAAGCTTAGTGTTATACCAGTCACACAATCGAAGACAAAGCTCCTGCAATATATAGTATATTGTACGAAAAATCTATAAATAAAGAGAAAAAAAAAAAAAAGAACAAAAGCTAGCTATATAAAATCTACTTAAATATGTGTGTAGTATATATAGGGTGGGGCTACCTTAGTGGGTCTATAGGTGCAGTAGCTAGTATATAAGCGCAGCTACCGGTCGAGCTATATAGGCTACTAATCTATAACTACCCCCCCTAAAAAAAAATTTTTTTAACTTGTTCGCGAAATATATATAGTATTCGAACAGCTAACTTTTAACTGCTTTTTAGCGAAAAAAAAGATCGTTTTAAGTTTTTACTTATATAGCTATTGCTAGGCCTTTTTTTTATTAAATTATTATATAAGCTTTTTTATATATTAAATTATTACTTTTCCGATTAATATAATTTATGCGTACTTTTGCTTTATTATTTTTTTTTTTTACGTTATAACTTTATTATTATTAAAATATAATATATCGAATTTTTTATTATATGCTACGTTTAGCTACGTTTACAATTTTATTAGTAGTTTTATAAAATTAAAATTTATATTATAAAATTTTTTTAATAGTTTTATACTATTTTTAAAGTTTTCTATAAAATATTATTTATTATTAATATTTTTTTTTTTTTAATTAACTTAATATTAAAACTTATAGTAGTAAATTTTTAATATTTTTATTTTTTTTACTATAAATTTTTTTTAGCTTTTAAGCTTTATAACTTTTTTTTTAAAATTTTTAGCTTTTTGTTTTAAAAATAAATTATTAAAATATTTATATAGCTTATTTATATAATATTTATTTATAGCTTGCTAAAAAAACAAAATATTTAATATAAATATATTATTTTTTTTTTTAAATATTTTATATTTTTATTACGTTATTAAATAATTAAGTTTATTAAAAAGTTTATTTGTTTTTTATAATTGTTTTTTTTTTAATATTAAAATATAATTTTTAATATTAAAATTAAATTTACGCTAATTTTAATTCGTTTATTTCGCTATATATTTTTAGCTATAAATAAAGTACTTTTTAGCAATATTTATAAAGCTTACTATTTTTTTCGCCTTATTTTATATATATTTTTATAGGATTTTTTTTCGAATTAGCAAATTTTTTAACTTTTTTGCTGCTGTTTTATTTTTTTAATTAAAATAAAAAAATATAAAAAAACCTATTTTTACTTTATAAAGCAATAGCTTCGTAAATTTATAAAATAATAAAGCTTAAATATAGTTTATAGCAAAAATACGTTTTAACTAATTATTTTAATAATAATTTATATATAAACGTAGTTATTAATTTATATATTTGTTTATAATTTTAGTTTATTTTACGGTTTTATAGTAGCTTATAAAAACTAAAGTATATTAAACGCTTATAAGCTTATATAATTTATTTATAAAAATAAAAATAAATTAAAGCTTACGATCGGAAGTTATTATTATTAAAACTTTAAATATTTTAAAAAACTTTTCGTAGTATATTTTAGCTATATTTTTAATTATAGCTTATATAATATAAAGTATTATTTAAACTTTTTTTTTTAATCGGTTTATTATAACTAATATATTATTAAAACTATATTTATTTTTTAATATTTATTTAAAATTTATTATTAAATAGCGCTAAATATAATTAAATATTAATAAAAATATTAATTTGCTAAATGTTTTATTTTTAAATACTTTTATAAGTTTATATTTTATATAGTTAGCTATATAAATATTATAATTTTTTCCGAGTTTTAGTTATTAATACTTTTTGTTTACTAATTTTTATATTTTTTTTTTATTAAAGTATGCAGTAATTATATTACTATAAGCTTCTTATATTAATTTAATATAAAAATAAAAAAAATTAAGTACTACTAGTTATTTATTATATATAGTTAATTTATTGTATAAAGTTTAAAAGTTATTATTTTATTAATCGTAAATTTTTTTATAATAAATTTTTATTATAAAATTTTTACGGTTTTTATAAAATATTTTATTAACTAATTAAAGTTTTTTTAATTCTTTTAGTTTTTTATAAAGTTATAATACGGACAGCTTAATATAATCTTTTATTTATACTAAAAGCTTACGTATATTACTATTAACGGATTAAAAAATCGTAAAATAACGTTATATTTTATTTTTATTTTTTTAAGTTGTTAAATTTTTTTATTTTTTAAATAGTATATTTACTACTATATTTTTTTTTCTAGCTTAAAAAATAATAAAAAAATTATATTTAAAAAAAAAAATAGTTTACTTTATTTATTAAAAGTTAAAATATTATTTAATACTAAAATATTTTAATATTTAATAATTAATAATAATAAAAAAAAGTTTGTTATAATTGTTAATTAACTTAGGTTGCTATTTTTTTAAAGCTATTATTATAGCTAGCATTTTTTTATTAAAAATACTATAGTTAAATTTAACGTTTTATAATATTTTAAAAAAAAACGCTACTAAGTACTACTTATTGCTATATTTTTAAAATATTATATTAGTAGTAATACTATTAAAAACGTCGGTTTTTATTTTAGTAAATAATTTAAATTTATAATAATATAATAAAAATAAAAAAATTAAAGCTTCTTTTAGCCTAAAAAAAAACTTTTTATATTTTTTAGTTTATTTAAAAAAAATATCCTTTTAAATTAAACAATTTAATACTATTGCTATTTAACTATATTTAAATATAAACTTATAATAAAAGTTATAAAATCCTAAAAAAAATTATATATTTTTTATAGTTATAAACGCTTTTTAATTAACTATTGCAGCTATTTTCGCAAAATTAACCTATATATTTTTAATACTAATAATATAGCTTAAAAACTTAGTTTTAATAATATAAAATTTTAATTTTTTTATATTTGCTTATAATTTTATATTGCGCAAACGTTATAAAACTATTTTTATATATTTTTTATAGTTTTTAAAATTATTTAAATAAATAAAAATATTATTAATATAAACATTATAAAAATTATTAAAATAGTTAAATAGTATATTATTAATATAACGCTAAAAAGTTAATAGTCCATTTAATAGCTTAAATAAAAAAACCTTATAACAATATATACTATATTATATATAAAATATAATAAAATTTTCGTTTTTTTTTTATACCTTAATATAATAAAATGTTTATTATATATTTATTTTAATAAAAATTTTAGCTTTAAATATATAAACTAAAGTTTTTTTAATAAAAGGTAAAAAGTACTTATTTTTTTTAATAATTATATTTAATTTTTAATAATCTATATAAAAGTAAAATCTTTTGTTTGCTTTTTTTATAAATAAAATAAAAAAAATAAAAAATATATCGTTTAGTTTAATAAAACTTTTCCGTAAGTTATTAACTAAATATTTTTTTATTGCTTTTAATTCGTTTAATAATATTTTATATAGTAAACTATACTTTAAATCGTTTACGGACTTATTATTAGCTAATATAATTTAATAATTTATTTTCGGTTAATATAAAAAAAAAATATTAAAATTAACTTTATTAAAAGTATAAAATAAGTTATAATATTTAAAAATTATAAATTTTATTGTTTTTTTTTTTAGCTTTTCGTTTTTATTTTTAAAAAAGTTTTTTTTGCTTTTTTTTTTATTTTTAATTAATTTATCGAGCTTATAAATACTAATAATTTATATTTTATTAGCTTTTTTATTTTATTTTATTATATTATTAAATATTAATACGTTTATATTTATACTACTTTATTCCGTTTTATTATATTTTATAAAAACCTATATTATTTAATTTTTAAATAAAAACAAATATACTTTTTTTTTATTTTTTTTTTTCCTATGCTTGTTTTTTTTTTCTTTTAGTAAGCATAAATAAAAATAAAAAAAATATTTTTTTTAAATTACGTTATATTTTAACAATATTTATTAATATAAAGTCTTTATGTTTTAAAATAAAGATTTTTAAAAAAAGGTTAGCTTTTAAATACTTTATAGCTTTTTTTTTTTAACGTTGTTTTTTTGCTTTTTTTTTATTTATATTATAGTTATATTAATTTATATTAGGTTAATAATTTAAATATTATAGCTATTTACTAGCTTTATTTATAGCTAAATTATACTTAATATAATAATCAGAAAAAAAATCCAGTAAAAAAACTAATTAATTTTATTTATAATTAAATAAAATATTATATTTTTAAAACTAAAACTTTTTAATAATTATTTTATATTATAAATTTAATATATTTATAAAAACATTTTTAAAAGTTTTACTTTATATTTTTAAAGTTAATAATAAAGCTTTTTTAATATTTTAGTTGCTTTAACTATTATAGCTAGTTATTAGTTATAGCTAAAATTATATTATTATAAATAGTTTT
>MU383249.1:8811-42564 GCA_022495125.1 Xylaria acuta | reverse complement strand
ATTAAGGTTATAACCTATAAAAATAATAATATGTTATAAAATAGTTTAATTAAATATATAACAATAAAATAATAATTTATAAAAATAACAATATACTATAAAATAGTTTAATTAAATATATAATAATAAAATTATAACCTATAAAAATAGCAATACGCTATAAAATAGTTTAATTAAATATATAATAGTAAGGTTATAACCTATAAAAATAACAATACGCTATAAAATAGTTTAATTAAATATATAGCAATAAGATAATAACCTATAAAAATAGTAATACGTTATAAAATAGTTTAATTAAATATATAATAATAAAATAATAACCTATAAAAATAACAACATATTATTAGCTATTTTTATTAAATATATAGTAGTAAAGTTATAACTTATAAAAATAATAATATATTACCGCCTATTTTTATTAAATATATAAAAATAAAGTTATAACTTATAAAAATAACAATACGTTACTGCCTATTTTTATTAAATATATAGCAGTAAAGTTATAACTTGCAAAAATAACAACATATTACTGCCTGTTTTTATTAAGTACAAAGTAATAAAGTTATAACTTATAAAAATAGCAACACGTTACTAGCTGTTTTAATTAAGCAAACTAATACAATAAAATTATAAAATAAAATAAAAAATTTTTTAACTAAGTTAAAAACTCGAACACATAGTAATCCTTAACCCGAAAGCCCTATAGATAATATCGAGAATAACGTTTACAGACATCCGGAGCAATGGGGTCACCCGACAACCAGATTTAACAGGATGCATAATATGTATTCCTTAGGTGTTGTCTTGCTGGAAATAGGTCGGTAGAAACCTGCTTTGTCGTTTCATTCCAGCAAATTCAAGCACATTGGGATCGGCGGTGCAGCCCGAAGCCACCTGATCGGCTGCGCTAAAGACCAGAAACTACAAAGCAGTATGGGAAAGAGATATCAAGCAATGGTGTTGAAATGCCTTGAATGCACTACTGGAGGCAAAGAAGCCACCCCGCGACCTGCAGGTAACTCTAATGTCACGACCCCCGTCGACGCTACATCAATTGCACTTCAAAACGAGGCAAGTCCATCTCTCCTCTTGATGAGAGCATCTATGCTTGACATCTCTAGATTCTCGAAGTTTTAGACGAGATTGTCTGCCACTTGTAACAATAACGACGGGATGTCGGTTGGCCTCGTGCACGAATTGTCTCACATGGTCCTTCCGCTTTGTGCCTGTCGAATGCCGTTACCCTATGCTACTTCGCATAATTTATCTTGCACATACGAACCAAAGCATGCAATTATTGTATTACATTAAAACGCCCTACAAATCCATACTTTCGCTCGCCTGAATATACTATAACAGCATTTTCTCGCCGTGTCTACTGGTCCTCGGCTCGCGAGAGATCTGCTAAACTGGTAACCCTATTACTGGCCCCGTCGGTTACCCAATGCAACCTACGTGTCAAGATGCAATAATATTGATAGACAACTACTCGGTACGGCACATAATATTTTTTTCCTGCACGTATCCGTGGCAGTATGCTTGGTCATATGTGGCTCGACATTTTATGACGGCAGTTCTATCAATCGAGTTCACACATCCCTAGTTATTAAGGTACTTGCATCTCATATAGCAGATAAAGAAAAGCATAACACTATCCGTCAGTTCTGTAGCAAGTCACTTTATAGGTCCCCAGTCTACGACCAGTTGGGTCGATCAGTCCCTATGGTGTGTCGACTCATCTCAGCACATGAAGCGTTAGAGAACATAATTACTGTATTTGGCCCCGGGGTGGGATATGTGTCGAGGGCGTTTGGATTACCTACGTGGGCTGCTACCACTCCTATGGGATATAAAGAGATGCGGCTTAATTTCTAGGTAAAAGGTTTGCGGTGGGCCCAACACATTCTCAGGCTCTATACAGTACCATCAAAAGCGCCCTTTTGATAGTTTAGGGCTGGGTATAACTTGGTAAAGGCCATGAGGCGCAGGCGCGGTTTCCACTTCCGAGCTGGGTAAGGAACACACGACTGGTGCCAACTTCCTTGTATTCGAGGATAGCATAGAAGATGCCAAGGATATATAATCCGCTGTAGGGGAATAAAAAAAGGCTGAGGTTCAAGTATATCTTTTTGGAGTTGGGTCGTTTCTTGCCAAGAGGAAGCCCATTGGTAGGGATGGTTCTTGAGGGGTAGTTGGGTATAGCATGTCGTCTTCCTTTTTCTACATAGTGGTATACAGGTTTGTTGTCACAACACAGAGTTGCTAAGATGGGCGGTGTTCGAGAATGATCCGTGCTTCTAGTAGTCGGCAATAAAAGAAATATGTTCTCAACTTGTAAAACCAGGTCGAGGCTGCAACACGACGCCTTCGCCGAAATCGGTAATGGGTTTCGACTTCACATCTAATTCGTCGCATCGAATCCTTTTCGATACAAGGTATGGAGGCGCGGACTTATTTCTATACCGTACCCTGTCCACGGTAGTCGGCCGCAGGTAAATCGCTACGTTTGCTCCTTGCCCGCTTGCATCCCGCCTGTAACAGTTCAACACAAAAGCGAAATCTTCCTTCGCTTTCTTGTTAAGTAGGTGTTTAACGTATTGAAACCCAATCGCGGCAGGAATGCTGCCAACAATTGTGATCCAAAGTACTCCAAACATGCCATCTAGCGCCTTCATCTCGCCGTTGTACAGGTGTCTGCGAATCGGCGCTCGTAAGCCCTGTGGTGTCATCACAAAGCTACGAGCCCCCGTCACTTCAGCGATGGTCTCGATGTCACCACATCCGCCAAACCACTCGGGAGAGGCAGCCAGAAGGCCCCATTCTCCAGGTGCCCAATTGCCTTTTCTGACGCTATATTTCACCCCAGCATTCGGCTCCGGCATTTTCCAGGCGAATAGTGATTCGTCGAATAGATGTGTTGTTAGAAGGATCTCTTGCAGCCGCATGAAGGCGCCCCGGCCTTCTCCGTATTGCGGCGTCATAGTGACACCGAAAATACCCACCATGCTGTACGCCATATCTTCTTCCCTGGTAGTCGTACGGTGAGCCATCCAGCTCATCTTAGCGGCGATGCACTATAGTAACAAGAATTAGTCATTCGCTCGATGGAAGCGCTGTCCCCCTAGTAATTTCAAGGAACCATGCCTCGGGGATACGGTTCTATCCCAAGGCGAAAGAACAGAGATTGGACCGGGGCGATATCAAGGAGGGAACGGGCGGCTCAAGATGCTACTTACGGCTTCCCCGAAGTGCTCAGCGCCGGTAAGATATTGCGCATTGATTCCAGTGATGCGCGCGAGCGTATCTGCCATTTCCCTCTTTGTGCCCATGTACGTCCAATCCATATCGAAGAACTGCATATCCTGCGGAGCCAAAAGCTCCTGTAGAGTCCATCCTCGAAAAAACCACTCCGATGGCTCGTCATCGTATGTGCGCTTGAAGATTTTCGTACTGGCAATAGGAAGTCCGGCGTCCCTCTTCACATCAGCCAAATAGGTAATACAGAGCTTTGCTTCGCGGTACCACTTGAACATGGAGTTGATAGACTCCGATTCCTCTGTTGCACTATTTTTGTTGATGCAACATGTATCGATCCACAGCCACTTGATGCCTTGGTTCCGTGCAGTTTCGCATGCGCCGCGGATTTTGTCAGCTTGAGGCGAACCGAGAGGCCTTGTGCCTGTTCTAAGCTCTGCAGTGTGATTCTTTAGCTCGTCGAAGGTGATTTCCAACCCTACCCAGCGGTGTGACAGGATTGCATAACCCTCTTGGCGAAAGCTACTTTGTTCGCCACTGCGTAATTCAAACGAAGTCGTGTCAAGAAGACGCATGTTGAATCCTTAACTGAAGAACAGTGTATTCTTAGAAGAAGAAAATTGTCGTCTAGTTGGATATAGCACAGTAAAACAAATAGAACCAGAATCGCGAGCGCGCGATACCTGTACAAATCTTATAGTCAACCCGCATCGCGTGAGGTCGCGCTCCACCGCGATTGCATAGGTACGCTATCTATTTTCGGCCCCCTAAATCTAAATATAGACACCAGGGGCATCAACTCCGGCCAGCGCGTTGAGAATGAGGAATCAGGATGCTGGCGATCATTTTACCCTGTGTCCTATTCGTCTCTAGGGCCCCATCTTTTGCGCAGCGATTGATGGGCTGATTATATGAATTCCACACGATGAGATGCATTATCTGGGTTGACTAGACTATATAACAGAGTGACTACCCGAAACGAAGCTGGGATGCTGCGGAAAACGTAATCAACACGCTCCTTTTAATCGATTTGGACTGTACGTATTTGTTGCGGGATGTCATTGATGATGCTCCATACCAGAAAGGGTGGTCTAAAGCCATTTCGAAGAGACCAAGTTTTGGGATAACGTCCCAATGCGGCATCCCGCGCGCACGACATATTAGGCAAACGTAAAGCAACTCATCTAGTCTGCTCCCGTCTTTCTATCGGCGAGTATTACGCATACTTAAGTCACTGAAGACACGGCTTCGGCGGTGAAGATTAGGCACTGAAGGCAGGAGTAACGTCATTTCCTGGTTATGTTCTTTGTTAGTTCAGGGCCGGCAGAGGACATCATCCCCGCCAATGTGGACCTTTTCTCTAGAGTCCAGTGTAGCCTTGCTTGTTCCGCGCGTTATTTTCCTGTGAAAAAACTTCAATCTCGGAAACGGGACAGTGCAGTGATCTTTGTAATGAATGGAAAACTCATATTAGGACACAGCCAGACTAGACTACCTGGCTACTCAAGTATGTACCGAGAGTTCAATCGCCCCCGACGGCTACTGCACGCACTCCATCCCTTGCTCCCGTCCTCTGTAATTCTAGGTATGATTTGCCTGTGGTCCCAAAAAGGGAACATTGTGGGTGATTTAAAATTTGTGGATTGATTGAGCTGGCGGGGAAGTAGCAGGCATGAAGTAGGGCAACCGTAAGCGCTACTCTATCTTGGGAAGTTTTAGTGTGATTCCGACATCGTGAAGGCTAGTGAAGGCGGAGATATATGACGCAATGTTGGTCTTCAACGCCCTTTTACAACCAGATTTTGAATTTCGTCTTATCCCTATGTAGGTGATCGATTCGTCGCTCTTCTCCATCGACCTACTCAGAAAGTGACCTCTCACACTCGGCAACGCCGATGCACCGAGGGCTGTCCGTATAAGACCGAAGAACGCTGCTAGAAAACTATTTCCGGGCCATTCGTTATGACTGTGTCCTATCACCAAATAACCGGAACATAACGACATTGTGCAACCCATCAAGGCATAGACGTAGACCTCTCATTCGCCTGAGTATTCAGTATTGTCTCGACATATATCCGCAATGGCAGCTTCGAAAATCGTCCTCTTCGATCTGGGAAGCAGTGGCCCTAAAAATCAATCATGGAACTCAAGCGCATGGAAAAGTAGGTATTTCCCTGACACCGACTTCGATTAGTACTCACAGATGTAGCTCGGTTCTTATTCAATTACAAGGGACTAGACTATGAAACAGAGTGGGTATTGTTTTTGTCCCTCCCGAAGCACCAAAGCCAGACCGGAAACTGACATACCAGCAGCTTGAATACCCAGATATCAGACCAAGACTTCAAGGACAGTAAGTGTAACTTCTAACTGATCTTTCGAGTCGCTACATGAGGAGCCATGGCAGGCTAATGCATGCAACTCAGCTTCCCCGAGGATACCAAACTGTACACCATTCCGACAGTGATCATGACCGATGGCGCTTACATAATGGACTCGTGGAACATTGCAAAGACCATCGAGAAGGATTACCCCTCACCGAGCCTACACCTAGACTCGCCTCTCCGAGAGAAAGTGGAAGGCCACTTAATGTCTGGCCGCGCAGCCTTGAGACCTATCTACGTCCCGAATGTTGTGAGACGTCTCTTGAAGGAGTGTAATCATGCCTACTGGCATGAGACTCGCTCAGAAGCCTTAGACATGCCTCTGGATCAGTTCGAGAAAGAGCACGGTGGCGACGGAAAACCCTATAAGTTGGCGGCGCCTCATTTTCAGGCCGTTACCACCATCCTGAAAGAGGACCCCGAGGGGCCTTTCTTCATGGGCTCGACTATCAGCTATACAGACTTCATCTGGGCAGGGTTCCTTATTTTCTGTCGTAGAATTGGAGATGATGTGTTCCAGTCGGTCCTAGAGGCTACGGGGGATGGAGCTGTGCATTTGAAGCTACTGGGTGCGCTTGAACGTTGGTCCGCGAGAGATGACCATTAAATTGTCATTTGCCCTGGCTAGCAGTGTTAGACGACGAACGTGCTACTACAATGTAGTATCACGAACTTCACGGGGCTACTACTTGAACAGTTAAACTTATTATGTAGAGCAAGTTTAAAGCCGTGGCCTCCGGTGCGGAAATTCTATTCCCTTCTAATAATGGTTGTCACAAGGCCTCAGACTACACCACATAATAAAGAACTTTCTATAATAGACCAGATGCCACCCACGGAATGATGTCGCTGTTCCTCCGCAACCGGCTAACTGTTCTGCCCTTCAATTATTGTAGCGTATTTAAACGAAATGAGTACAACCTTACACGCTTTAACAGCCCATATTGTTCCTGGCTGTTGTACAGGTCTGACTTTCAGTTGCATGCTGCTTTGCCACTGTTGTGCGTTTTGCTATATTTAGATGGGCTATTCATTCTATTCCATTTACAGCATTAGCTCCTAGGCCAGAACCCAACGCCAAGGACCTGAACGCACTACTTTAGTAAGAGACCCTTCCTTAACCGCCTGCATTGCATTGCACTTTAGCATTAATAACCATTTATTTCGGGCGCTGGACCAGCAAGTTGCCATTTAGCATTCCTACCGCGAATCCTAACTAGGTCCCTAAACCATTTCCAGATACGACCGAGTCACATCCTTACTGCCTCAATTATTCACGAACATCTTAGCCAGCATGCCCTAACCTTCCTAGATTCTAATTAAATACGAGAGACGGAGCCTAGTGTCTACGCACAGGAATCCCGCCAGTTTAAATTCCCAAAAGAGATATCATTTCCTAATCAGGCCGCATAAAATGTGGCGAAACAACCAGACCAGGGAGGTCAACCCTGTCTTGAGATGATACACCTTGCGTCTCCAAATCACTTGAGGCATCTGATACCCTCTGTTTGAAACGGCAGTATACTAGTTCTTTTGCGCGCCTCTTGATATCTTTGATGAAATAGATATTTTAAAGATTATTTAGATGGGACTGAAGGGCCGATTCGGTTATCATAAGCAAAGTTACGTATTATCAGGAGCCTTGCCCTTTAGGTGGGCAATAGACACTTGTTGTTGCGCGAAGGCCTCTAAAACCACCTTCGTGGCCACTAATCTAACAACATACAAGAGTCTCTTTGTCTGTGCCTTGTGACAAGTTGTACTGTACTAGGTATAGTTGGGGCCTGAAAAAACTGACCCTGTCTGCGTACACTTGGCACGCTAACCAGCGGCCCCACGGGCAGAAGGTATTTGTCTCGAGATACAGAGTACTTACACCAAAAACCTCATTGCGAACCCTAGTTGCTGGCTCGTGAGTAGCCTTGTCCAAGCCCTTGCCGGCCCACTGTACATAGCCAAGGAAATTCTTACAGGGGGTTACACGAATATAATGTCGTCTTGAAATGCAGAGGCTCCGTAATCTTGGGAGTGTTGGCACGGCACACAGCTGAAGCTTGGCAGCCAGCAGGCGCGCTTACGACTTGTAGGGGTCCAAAATACACCCACAACATTGGGACAAAAGGCCCCCATCTCCCACTTCAGGAAGAATGGATGAGTTCTGGTGATCCGTCCTTCATCTACGTGCTACGCTCAGTTTCCGAGCAAAGCCCTCAGGAGTCCCTGCTCATCATGGACTCAAATCACGACGAGCACGAGCACTTTCGTGGAAATTTAAGCTCAAAGTCGGTGGATGAGCGTGGGGCATATGAGATGGTGGCCCTGGCCAATAATCCTTGCACTAGTCCTCCAGTGGTCGCTCGATTCAAGGAGCCCGCATCATGGACCCTAGAACTCATCACGCTTGTTTTAAGTGTTTTGTTCTTTGCTGCGCAGGTGGCAACCCTAGTATGGGTAATGGACAAGCCTTACTATCAAGTCTGGAAAGTGCCGTTATCTCTAAACGCAGTGATTGCTATTCTCACTACGGCTTCCAAAGCAAGCCAATTGCATTCCGTCGGCGAAGCCATAGGCCAGTTGAAATGGGTTGATTTCAAGACTGCTCCCCGTCGCCTCAGGCAGTTCGAGTTATACGATGCCACGAGCCGTGGACCCCAGGGGGCCGTCGAGTTTATTCTCAAAGGGAGGTGGGGTCTAGCTACAGTGGGCGCGTTCGTCGTCGTGTTTGCTCTAGCAGCGGATCCTTTCACTCAGCAGGTCATTGAGCTCAAGGCCCAAAATGTCACTGCACCTGACGATACGGCCGTCTTTGGTTTCGCCCGAGGTTATGATACAAACCCACGCTCGACGGCTCTAAACTCAGTCCTTAACCCAAGCAGTTAGTTTCCAACACTCAAACACCACGCATTTTCCGTATTATTAACCATCAAGAACAGTCTCGTCCAGGGATCCTGGTATCCAGGGAGCGATCCTAAGAGGGATCTACAACATCAAGTCACCAGACGAATTTCAGTGTCGTGGGGCCTGTAGCTGGGATGGGACGTACAGGTCCCTCGGGTTTTCAAGTGCTTGCAAAGACATTAAACAGACGGCGGAGGCGACGAAAGTCTGTTCCAAAGAAGGACCCGCCGGTACCATATTCTGCAATTATACGACCCCCAACAATGTCCATTTTTCGACGGAGTACGTCCCTACAGATTCGGCTACAGCACTGCTAGTTGCTGTAAATGATACGTTTTTTCCCGGCCTCCACAACCTCTCTCTGCCTCGCGTGCCAGCCGATTTCCTCCAAGTCGCCGTGTTTCAGTCAAACAGTGGTGAGGAATCCTTTTTCAATGACCCGGGGATTCGAGCAGACAATATAACAGAATGCACACTGTCGCTGTCATTACACGAATACTCAAACATCACTGCGAATGGCTCCCAGCTTCTTTTTGATCATAAATCTACGAGGTTGGAGCCTGGGTGGCATGATCGCGACGTAAACACCGTTGCCCTTCGCAATATTACGTTCAATCAGTCAGAGAGTGGACCAATAGATCCGCCTTTTGTTGTTAACGCCTATGACTGGGCTAGTGCGGTTTACTTCTTCGAATCTAATACCTTTACGTCCCACATTATTTCCGGGAATGCTATCACAGGGAAAGACACAGACCGTGTAGGGACCGGAGTAGCATTTCTCAATGCAGACGTTCCGACCGTGTTTGCGGCCCTCGCTGAGTCCATGACGGACTATTTACGGTCCCTGAGTAAGGGCCCAAACGTAGAATTTGCGCATGGGGCGCGTGTGGAATCAGTCGTGTTTACTCGCATTCGTTGGCAATGGTTGATACTACCACTAGTTGAAGAGTTGGCCGCTTTGATATTCGTCATTTGGGTTATCATCTACAACAAGCGCCATCATATACCTGGATGGAAGTCATCCGCTTTGGCTGTTCTGGCATATCGTCTCGACCGAGAAAACTCGCTGGTGACTACGTTCCCAGGTCCTAAAGCTGTCAAACAACATGCTAAGAATATTGACGCTCAGTTACAATAAATAAAGAACTGTTTCTGTATCTTGACCCGCTATCGAAAATAGATTGCCTAATTTAGGTGACCGAACCTCGACTCGTGGACCAGACACCCTAAACTCGAACGCTTTAACGCATTCGGCTCTGGCACATCCAGCTAAACGTAGAATTATATTACATGCCCTTCGCCGGCTCTCCCCTCCACACTATCCAGCCCTTAGCATTCCTGACTCACACTCTTTAGGATGCTATATCACAAACTCTAGCGAGGAGGACTGTTCCAAGTCTTTGAGGCAGTGGCTTGCAAACTAGAATGCTACCACCGACGTTGACATGGCGGCTTATATCTGCTGTTATGTATGGAGTTATCCAGAGAACTCAATAGCAGCTGTCCAGTAAGCGCTAGCTCGGGTCGCAAAGAGACCAGCACGTCAGACGGCAGACCTGCCAGGACCTGTCAAGGCATATGATTCATATATAGTAAGGCTATTAGCTGGCGATTATCTCAGCCTCTGCACTGAAGCCTAGAACCGAAGCCCAACAGAAGCCCAACAGAAGAGGGGTAATAAGAATCGCGGTCAGAGACATGTGTATAAATAGAGGGCAAAAGCGAGGTTATATTGGGATCAAAAAAGGAAACATAGACTCCTTTAGACCCACAGAGAATTATTAGTTAAATATGAACCTTTATTCCAAGCCCTTGAGATCAAGCCCTTGTTACAAGTTAACTTAACAAAGTTTAATTCATTTCTTAGCAATGAAGCATACCACTGGTTTGGTCATGGTCATTTGACGTAGCAGCTCTGACACCCCAGCACCCCGTATCCCTTTGGTCTAAGTATTGACAGCAAGGGGAATCGGTGCATACTACCCTTAGCTACCTATAGTCGTTTTACTATGCTTAGCTTCGGTGATATAAACAATCCTAACTTTGACTTCGAGGGGCTGGTTGGCGGATACCCACACGACGAAGAAGATAACAAGGTTGTCCTCCAAATGCTCAATCCCTTGGCAGGATGAAAAATAAAAGCGTAGTTGCGATAGGACATTCATGTGGTAGATGGGTCGCTACGGGGGCATTGCGGCCCGAGTCGTAGACAAAGTAGCGCAATAAGAAGGACTCGTCGGGGTTAGTAGTGATATCCTATACATAGGTGCCTTCACTATACCCCTTGGTGAGTCCGTTCACGGCCTTTCAAACCGAAAGAATGCTTTTCCGTGATACCTCTTTTGTTGCGGTTCCATGTATGCACCTTCTGGCAATGCTACGACGTGCAAGCGGTCACTGATAGGACCAGAAGCTATAGTGTTGCCTTCAATATCGGCGTGTATGTAATCGATCTCAACAGCATAGAAGAATGATATCGATCTAAGTGCAGCCGAATAATGCATTTATAATATTTTTTGTCCGTACCTGCCACCAACGTGAATTTACCAAATATAGACTAACATTGCGCTGTGGCTTTCGTTGTAAAGAATGGAGTTGGAACATAATGTTTAACAGGTGTCACTATCGTGGACGCCATACCTGTTAACTTGCCTTACAAGAACATGGAAAGAGTTAAAGCAACACTTACCACATCCACGTCCTTACAGACTCTCGCAACCCCTTCAATTCCATGTATTTAGTATAATACCCTCTTGCTACCAGTATAACATATAGCCGGCAAGCCATCCAAGCAGACCATCAGCTGCCGTACTAGTAACTGATCTGACGCAGTATAACTAACTTGAACAGCAACATGTTGCGTTTCTGAGTCGACAAGCAGGTATGGGATTCGGAGCGTATGTCCGGAGTGGTGGCAGTCATCTTACCCAACCGTCCTCCTATTGGATGTCACCTCATCACTTCTCGCCAAGTTCTTGGCCATTGGAGCTGGATAATGACGGTTGTGGATGTCCGTGAAATGAGATAATGAATTTTGAGGATGCTAGCATACTGTGGCCTTTGTTGTCCTTGTCGAGTATGAACAGAGATTGGTGCAGCTTTGGAGTTCACAGTGCTTATGTGCTGTACTGGCTTAATTAATACTGGATTTGTTTAGTTCGGCAGTGTTGTATGTTATGCTATAACTTGGATGACGTTTTATAATCATGCTATAGAGCGCACATACGTAATTGAGCTTCTGCTTAGGTATCATTCATCGCCTGGGGTTATACAATAGGATATGCACGAAGCATATCTTGATGCCAACGCGGCCCTTTTTGCTTGCCATGCGAAACAATTATAGAACATCCCCCTTCCTTATTGGCCTCTGATGATGACAGGATGCTTTTAGATCAGGGCTTAAAATTGACTCAATTTGTAGCCCACATTTAGCCTGGAGCATTCGATACTCCGGCTGCCGACGTATAGGTGTTGAGGTATAGCGTCTTAACCGGAGTTCTAAGTCTACCATGCTCCTCCATATAATCTATATGTATAGCACGATTGCCGAGATTGCTTCCATAATGCAGATCTTGATCCAAATAATCTCAGCCTTAAGTGGACCACATCAGCCGAGACGACGCCAACCAGTACTTTTCTGTGGTAATATTTGGGACGGAAAGGAGAACCAATGATTTCGGTCGGATTTGTCATGGAGTGTCTTTAAATCGTATATATAATACTGCCATCGACTGAGAATAAGCTATCGATCGGTAGGTAGCTCCCAGTTCTTACCTGTTCCATCGTTCTGACATTTCACAGTTCGTCTCAACTCGGGCACCGCCAGAGATTATCAAATTTCTATACAATGGTTTTCTTCTCGACGCTATGCGCCGCTGCACTGGCGCTTACTTCGATTGCCAGCGCAGCACAGTACTGTGACCCCGCGACGAGTGTCTGTTACTCGGAGACCAAGGCCGGTGACTTATACGTCCGGGTAGCGCTGCCGGCCGTCGAGAAGGACCCTTTTGACATCCTGGTACAGATCGTGGCTCCTAAGGCAGCTGCAGGCTGGGCAGCCATCGCCTGGGGTGGCAAGATGACCAAGAATCCTATTACAGTCGCCTGGGCGAATGGGAATACGACTGTCGTTTCTTCGCGATGGGCCGAGTATGTGGCGTTGCTTTTATCTCATGTGACCTCTCTGACCTAATGAATATATACTTAAGCCGTTTTTTTGGTGTATATTCGCTTCATCATTTCCATCCCTCGCAGCCTCATCCAGTATAGAAATATCTGACTAACATTATGCCCAAAGCGCCCGCACACCTCCTGTTGCTTACCCAAATGCAACTTACAGTGTCCTGAAGGGCTCTACGGCCAATGCCACACATTGGACTTTAACAGCACTCTGCAGTCAGTGCGCGAGCTGGACGGCTGATAATGCGAAGACGGCCATCAACCCGAATGATAATGCTGCTAAGTTTGCATACGCATTGGCCCCTACCCCACCCTCGCAGCCCGCGAACAATGCCAGTTCAATAGTGAAGCACACTGTTCATGCCTCCTTTACGGTAGACTTGGCGGCTGCGAAGACGGAGAAGTTTGAGGGGTATGTCAAGGCTTTGTTGTGATGCGGGAGGAGAGGTGACGGGATAGGAAGAAGAGGGATTGGTGGAGTGGTTAGCTCTTCAGATTCCAGAGCTAGAGTCACATGGACTGATGGGGAAGATGAGAGCTGGAAACCGGTGACTGCTTTCGTGAAGTCGGTTGTTTGTATGTCCCGTCGGTATACTCTATCCCAAATCTATTAATCCCACAGCTGGATTTAAGAGGCACTGAAATACTCGGTAAATTAACTAAGAGGTATGATTGTTACCTTCATTACTGGTTATTTCGAACAAAATTGCTCCAGCCACCGAACCCATGGTATGGTTTGGCGACGTGTTCTGCCTGAAGGGACCTATAACACCCTTGTGCTGGATTAGCCTGTATGTAGAAAGATTTTGTTTTTACTGTCTTATGAAACTATCAATATACATCATAGTTTACCACCTGTTACCACGGCGAACACAACATAAAATCCACGTCTGCACCACTTAAATATTCTACGCAAGACGTCTCGAATCCTCCTCCTCCTCCTTCTCCTTGGAGGAAGCAATTACTTCGAATATCGGCTAAAAATATAATTTTTTCTTCAATGCGCAATGCAGCTGACCTGGCATATAATAACCCATCCTGAATGTAAGTCGTAGCTGGAGCCCGCCCGATGTTCACGGTAACTTGTGGCTTGATGCTGGCTTGCGGTGGCGGTGCGGGCCGCTCGGCGATCTCGTATTCGTAGTTTCATACATACCGCATAATAAAGGATAAACATTCAAGGCCGTGGTTTGGAAAGGGACATCGTGGCATCCGCCAACGAGCCCAGTGATGTAATACTCCAATTGTGGTAATCGGCGGAAAATCTCATTTGTACTGTACAGCTCTCGCAAGTATCGAGTGGCTACATAGGTACTTGCCCACGTCCGACCGTGGTCGCGCCACGGACCCGGAGAGCGGAACGCGAGAATGCCGCACTCAAAGCGGTTTGCGGCGCCGAAGAAAAGGTTGAAAGACAGAACAGAACAGTTCTTGGCATCGACTCCACGTGCCCCGTAATTTGATTACTCGCAGGAGGTACTTATGTGCCGTGTGCCCGTAAGCCAAGTCTTACTTCCGAAGAGACGCGTCCCGCAGGTTCCGCAGGTCCGGCCTCTGCAAAGGTCAAGATGGATAGTGCCTAGCATTAAACACCGAGTGGTCAAGGGTGCCCATGATGCCGAGAATGGCGTGTCGTATGTATCGCATTTGGAATCTTCTAATAATACAGATTAGCTATTGTTTAATGCTTCAGAGATTTCCCCAGCCTGACTCAATGCTGGAAGTTACCGCCAACGCCGAGAGGACGCCAAACGAGATTGCATCTGGGCAAACAGCCTGCAAATGCAACTTTAACTTAATGGATACCACCTTCAGGGCTTATGATTCCAATGGTATATATATGGGACCACATGCTCACAAACTTGGGCTCCTATTCTTGTTCGGTTCGGGTTGCTGTTCTATTCTTCCTACACAATCGAGACATCGAGATTCGGTCAACATGGAGGAGCAGTCAACGTCAACCAACTCTACTATTATAGCCAGGTAGGTGCCTTCTCTATCATTGTAGGAGAATGACCAACAGATCAAAGCTTTCGATGCATGCCTAGTAAGCCACCTTTGCTCGTCTGTGTGTTAATTCCCCGAAGGCTTACTCACAACTGTGTATTGGGTAGAGGATCCTCAAGTCCGGAACAAGGAAAAAATACGCACTGCAGCTGGTCGCTCTGATCGGGGCGTTGGCCTCTTGTGTTGGGATGTCGGTCGTGAATCTCCTTTTCGGTGAATGCATTACAATCACGATCAAATATACTACCGGTGTTTCCAGAGGTGCTGCATTTCGCGAAGGAGTCGCCAGGCTTGCGTAAGACATTCCCAATCTACTTTAGTAGGGCATTCTGTCGCGAGAGATACTGACACACGGAGTCTTTACTTCATTATTGTAGGTATCGCGCGATTTTTTCTCACCTGGTTATACAGCGCGGCCAGCGTGATAGCCGCTTACAGGCTCGCACGCAACATTCGTAATGAATACCTTAAAGCTGCTCTCCGGCAAGAAGTTGCCTATTTCAACGCGGGAACCTCGGGTTCCATCGCCGTTCAGGCAACCACAAACGGGAAGCTAATTTAGGCAGGGATTTCTGAGAAATTGGGAGTTGTTTCTCAGGGGCTTTAAATCCCAGATCCGACGGTCCAGGTACCAGCAATACCTCTCTTTCATCTAGCCCGTTTACTGCACGATTAGGCGTCTGGCTAACATCAACCTAGAGTCCTCGTCCGATTAGACACGAGTTTAGTCGCATCTGTTCCTCCGCCTGCGGCGTATTCATCGCTAGTCTCACGTGCTTGTAGCGCTATGCCACGCTGCAGAATACATCAAACATGCGATATAGCTTAGCAATTTCGGGGGACTCTTCTCCGGCCGCGCGAATTGAGGTAACAAAAGATTGCACTCGAGCAAGATCGCTCACGTCAAAGGACAAAGAAAGGCACAAATGATGCAAATAGGACAGTCCTGTATATGTTTAGCTTATTGCATGATAACATTCTGCATGCAGTAGGAGCGGCTCTGATGGCAGCGAAGGCACTTAATGCCATACCTACCATTGAAAATAGATATCTAGATATCGCGGGTTATCGATTACGGTCGCGATGCAAGCTTCGTGTGATTCAAGAGTGACCCTAGCGGAATTAACGCAGTCTTCGGTGAAGGCCCTCCCCGGGCCTGGCTGCGCTGGGGCAGCTCGGTGAATGAGTGTTATCATTGACTGGCGTATAACGTCATCCGCGAGAGCTGTGAACCTAACAAGATGTCTGTCCGACTCGCCAACAATAAAGGACCAAAGTTGCTGACAACTGCACGTTAGTATTCTGTCGCTGGCGTTTTTGGATACGGGGATTCGGATGGGAGGGATAGGAGGCCGTGAGGCTCACAATCACGCGCTCGGCCTCAATCACGTTCTGGTGTATCTCCTGTGCTAATTTACTGGAGCGAGAAACCCGCTCGTCTGCTGGTAAGCAAAGAGAGCACGGGCTATAGAGGTCTTGGTATATCCTTCCCGCGATATTTGCGAGCTTTATCGTATTCTGCCAGCATTGCATAGCCGGCGTGGCGGGCAGCTGGGTGTCTGCAGGGAATGGTACTGTAATGTTACGATCTTGAATGGTAGACGAATAACCTAGCCGAAGGCTCAATGTTTATCTAGGAGATATAGAATCCAGAACAGGCGGCCATGTTTGTTCAATGCATTGGATGGTTTCTCTGCACCCTCCAGCCGGGTATGGAAACCGGGCATATTAGAGATGTGTGATGCTGTGTTCGTCAGTCTCCACGCTAGAGAAGGCTTCGAAACATCGATCCCGTAGGCTACTTGGTTTCCATTAGAATGCATTCTACTAAACAGTCGGGGGGCATACACCCATAACGAGGGCCAGGCCTTGCGCGCCAAGCCTTGCGCGCCAAGCCTCTCGACCAAATATGCAGCTTTTTCGAATCTTTGGTCAAGCTGGTCGATTTTCTTTTCACTGGCGAACAGCGCTATCAGGACTTGTTTTAAAACAGGGGAACGTTTTTGACTTCAAGTTAACCTACTATTGTGAAGATATCAATACTCGTGCTCGCTTCTGCTGTGGCTACGGGATGTGACCCTGCATTCCGTCTTGGCACGTTGACAATTCGAACATGGAGAATTATTATCACAGCGTATCTATCGAGGATGAAAATAGGTAGCAACAAGTGACGAATATAGGGGATTGCAAGCAAATATAGCATGCATTATGTCACATCGGGAAATGGGTCATTTAGTTCTTACTTTACGAATACGACAGTACACGCACTATGGAACCAAGGGTTAGTGTTTTCCACACTGAAGTTATTAACTCACACGCGGAAGATGTTAGGATAGGCAATAAGGACTGTATTTCTCGAGCAACTCACAGCACGGCGCATTATACGGGAAGGCAACGGGCCCCCAGCGTCATCTTGGGGCCCGTCGTTGGTTTCGTTAGCCATGGGCGCATATATGTAAATAAGGATAAGGACTCGGAGGCTAAAAGTGCCGTAGAGTAACGGGCCGCCTTACATTTATGGGATAAGAAAAGAAGGTAATGGTGTATGGACGTTTCGTTGCGGAACGATATGGAAAGCTGGAGACCCGGCAGCCCGGGTTCCGCGCAGTCCGGTCTCCGAATACAGTATTAGTCATTAATCGCCGCAGGACTGAGGAAAAGGGGTGACGGTATGACAAGCGTTTTGAGTCTTGGCGCTGAATCTTAACATCGTACTCAGTAGCTTCTGATAGTACATGACTTGTACTATGTTACACAGTCTCTCGGTATTTTGGCCGAATAGTTTTATCTATACTGCGAAATGACACCCACAAGCGTGATTTGAGCGTATTTCCAATCTTTGGCGGGGTGAACGGGGGGCCCTGCCTTAGTTATCTCGCCTATCCTGTTCCGCTCTCTCTCATCATACCGCGCATCTCTGCGGATAGGCTGCCACGTTAAGAAGTCCTACTCGGAAACTGTACTCAAGGGACCGGAGATGGACTATTGCCCTTTCAAAATCAATAGGACATAATAAGCTCCCTTGAAATTATCGCTGAATATTAGTCGATTCTACAATCTTGCCCGCGTATCCTGCGCCATCACAACAACTCCCTTTATACCCCTTTTTGCTCGATCTCGTAACACTCTCCTAAGAATCTTGCCACTAGAGCTTTTGGGTATGTTTTCCACAAACTCAATCTCTTTGATCCACTTATATCGCACTTTGCTCTTCTCCACGTAAGCAAGGAGTGTGAGTCCGGTAGCCTCATCAGCTCTATGCCCCCGTTTGAGGACCACGAATACCTTGGGTCGTTCACCCGCGCGTTCGTCCGGGACTGCTAAAGCAGCACAGTCCTCAACCGCTGTATGGCCAAGTAAGAGGTCTTCGAGTTCGGCCGGGGCAACGCCAATTCCCTTGACCTTTATCAGCTCCTTGATGCGATCGGTAATAGTAATGAATCCTTCACTATCAATCACGCCCTGATCACCCGTATGCAAGAAGCCGTCGATATCGAACGTCTCGCGTGTAGCTTTCTCGTTATTCAAATATCCCATAACTATCTGCGGCCCTCGTGCCAGGATCTCACCTGGCTCGCCCACATCGGCCTCGGTTCCGTCTTCTTTAACCAGCTTGACGTCCGTGCTTGCGACGATAGTGCCCACTTTATGGGCATGGCGGTAGTCATATGCCCAGGGCGGATGAGCCGTAATGCAGGAGCAGGATTCCGTCATGCCGTACCCCTGTTTAAACCCGCTTCCCGGGAATTTTTGTTTCAGAAGGTGAAGAATCTCTTCGGAGACGGGGGCAGCGCCGCTCGATATACGTTTCACGCAGCGTAGATCGTACTTATCAACGATCGGATCGCGCACGAGACGGATGAGAATAGGAGGTACGACAAGAATTTCTGGGATCTGGTACTCGGCGATCGTCGCCAGCATCGTCTCCATGCTAAAGGCCGGGATCATGATGACCTCGGCATTGATTACTAGCGGCAAGTGAAGGCCATGCACGAGACCGGTGATATGGAACATGGGTAGAACACCTAGGACTTTCTTGTGGTCTGGCGGTGTGATAGGCTGCATCTGCACCGATTGTGCGATCACGTTTTGGTGCGCGATCATAACCTATAGACAATTGGTACGGTCTTGTTAATTGATTTGGGGAAGACTTACAGCTTTCGGCAACCCCGTTGTACCCGATGAGAAACTGAGGAGTGCGCATACATCCTTATTCTTTTTGCCTTTGGGCAACTTGGTATACGCAACTTGATTAGAATCCCCATGTCTCTGGCCCCTTTCTATAAGCTCCTTGATGGTGGTATATCCCTCGAGCTGACCCTCGAGGAGAAATACGTGCTTCTTCGGTATTCCGACATTCCTCGCCGCTTGGGCGGCAATGTCGATCGACGTCGGATGTGTCGCGATGAATTTAGCATTTGCTGTGCGGAGTGCGTATGTCATCTCCTCGATGTTGTAAGCGGGTGACGCTCCGGATACTACACCACCTGCACACATCATCATCATCATCACGCACCGTCAGCAAGACTAATCTATATCTCCGCGTGGGGAAATGATGGATGAAGGAGGACGCGTACCTACACGCATGGCCGCGAACAGCATTACGGGGTACCAAATTGTATTCCGACTGAACAAGGACACGGTATCGCCTTCCTTCAAACCGTATTCTTTCACTAGTACAGTCGAGATATAGGTCGCTGCCCCCTTGACATCTTTCCATGATACCCTCTCTTTCGTAATGGCGTCCACATAGCCGGCAAGCTGGTCTTCCGAATACTTATTCAAAGGACAGACTGCTGAATCCTTTTCGAACAGCCACTCCCATATAGTCACATCCTCGGGGACTGTTATCCGATTAGTCGGTGAGATCAAGGTATAGCAGTATCAACGTTCAACTTACACGAAATGTCGGGGTGTCTACTCTTAAAGATAGGCATGATGGGGAAGCCAATAAGCTAAACTTTGAGATAATAATAGCTCGAAATGTCTCTCCGAGCGAAATGCGCGATCCAAGCTTCAACTGGGAGAATGGGTACCACTCTGATCTAACCAAATACTGTAAGATGTCGGTAGTGAGGGGATGCTTCCCCACAACTCATCTACCTCGGCGCGGGGACCCCGGACTTTTACTAGATGAAACCAAATCTTCAATCAGATATTTGGTTTCAGATGAAGTATTTAGTAGTGCTAGTGAGAGCAGTTGACTAGGCGTATCCCCCGGCTAGGTAACAGCGTGTAGAAAAGAAAGAAAATATATGTAGGTAGTAACCAGCGTTGTACCTACCAAGGCTCTCCTCCACCGGGTATCCGACACTGGATAATAGTTTGAGCGTAGGTAGGGAGCTACTTATATACCCTTACCGAGCACATTATGGCGCTGGTACGGGTTACATGAGAAAATAAGTAATAGGGGCATGTCTCGTCAAAGAACTCTAAACCTCGAATAAGCAAGTATTTGGGTAAGCATACAACTACTATTGCTATGGGCTACTGTATCTCTATGTAGTCTAACCTTAGTCGTAGCAAGGGGGATTATCGGTTTGGCTAAACATCGGTAAGCCGGGTCTAATTCCGATATCGCCGAAGGTCAGTCAGTTAAGTAAACGCCACGCACGACGGCGACATGAGTTGAACTCTATTGTCTCTGACGGAAGTGCTCGGAGCCTGGCTGGCCGATGGCAAGGAACGCTCGCTACTGGTCTGGCACTTGTATTCGTAGATATAAGGACGCAACATGCAGGACAAACGGAAACGCGCCCCTGCGGACGATGTGCCGCGCTCGACAGCGCCCAAACGATGTCGCTGTACCGCCGCGCCCGATCTCTTGTCGCCTCTGTCCGACGAACTGCTCGTGCGCATTCTGTCGTTCCTCCCGCTGCACGACCTCTTGAACCTCGCCCCGGTGTCCGATCGCTTCTACCACCTATCGGGCGACTCTCAGATCTGGAAGCGCTTATACTACTCGCGATTCGTGCTGCCCCGCGCCCTTCGCCTCCCCGGCTTTCGCAGCGGCTCGGCCCGAGACGGCAAGCTGCACTACTCGTCGCGTCGCACGATATGGGCAGACGGTCGCAAGGGCGGGTGGGCAGACATGCGCTCGGGAGAAAGAGACGAGAGAGAGAGTCGCGACTGGAAGAGCCAATACAAACTTCGCCATAACTGGGCGAGGGGGAAGTGTGCCGTCGAGGAGCTGCAGCTAGCGGACGAGTCCGGGTCCTCGGAGGCTGGCAAGTCACCGAATATGCTCGTCAAGGTGTTGGAGGGCATCGCCGTGACTGCGGATCCGGGCACTGGTCTTCGTGCGTGGGATCTAAAGACCAAACGGCTCGTGGCGCAGACTCGCTTGGACGAGAATGACTCCTGCGCGCTGCCGAGCTGCATGGCACTGGATGGCCAGTCTCTGCAGCGGAAACCTCTGGATATCGCCCTTGGGTTCACCGACGGCAGCTTCGGCACATGGCGATTACACATCGAACAAAGGCACATTGTCAGGACATACAGACACGAGGCTTCCAGCAACGGTGAAATCATTAGTGTCGCCTTCTTACATCCTTACTTGTTAACGGCGGCCAAGTCTATCCTAATCTCTTTATATGCATTCGATTCGCCACCGCCACCACCCTTGATCCGTTTAGATCACGGTGAAGCGGCCGAACCTGACAGCGGAAAAGAAAGGGGCTCTAAGAGCGAAACTTTGCTAGGATCAGATGGGGAAGAACTCGTCGAACACGACGCATCCAAAAAAGATGTGTCGAGCGAGCTGTCGGGTGGAAAGAAAGAAAAGTCAAAAACGCAGCTTTCTGCACCATATCTTCTCACTTCTTTGAAATCACACACCTCCCGGGCCCCTCTGGCCTTGTCATTAAGGGAGACGATTTCGAGCACTGTCGCTTCAATAGCGTATAGTTTCGCTACGATCCGGGGATGGTCATTAGGTATCCAGGAACTACACATACGCCCTGTCAAGACGAGGTTAAAGTCACAACCCGAGATCACAACGACACAATTGGCGTATACCCTACCGATCAATAGGACATCGCGGCATGTGCCTTCGCCGCCTTCATCACCGGCAAGACAGTCGCGCTCTAATGTAACAAACACCGAAGAAAACTACCTCGAAGTCCGGCCGGACGGGCCAATAAGTCTCTCGTACACGCATCCATATCTGCTTGCTACAATGCCCGACAACACGTTAATATTGCATCTGTGCACATCGAGCTCGTCGTCGCTCTCAATATCGCCGGGCATCCGGCTCTGGGGCCACACATCGGGCATAAGCGATGCCGAAATCACGGCACGGGGCAAGGCGGTGAGTGTGAGCTCTCGTGGCGAAGAGATCCGCGTATGGGAGCTGGAGGGGCGGACCAACGGCCGGAGCATCGAGGTTCGACCTACTGCCAAGACTGCAAGCGGGGATGCCACCATCCCAGAGCATGTGAACGACCAGTGGGATGATCGACGAAACTGGGTCGGCTTTGATGACGAGATGGTTATCGTCCTTAAAGAGTCCAGCGAGGGGAGGGAGAGTCTTTTAGTTTACGACTTTACGTGAACGAGATACCCGTTATATAAATAAAGATGGCATTGAAAACCTTGTTAAACCCACCTAGACCTACTCTTATATACCGGGCCCTGGCTGCGTAATGCGATAACAGTGATCGGCGACGAAGCAGCGAGGACCTCAGTCCAATCTTTATTTCGTGATCTGCCATTGCTGCCATTCTCGCACAATAAGCATAACACAGGACGGTCTGAGGCGGAGACAGGGCAGTTCCACTCATGGAAAAGGCAGCCTAAACCCTTTCGGGTGCCGCGGACTCCGCTCCTCTTCCTGCTGCCATCCTTGCAACCACAAGAACAGCATGTTGTTGTTGTTGGTTGGTCGTCAGTCATTGACAGAGTTAGCGAAGACGAAGACGGCAGGGCAGAGTCCTGTCTTGCGTGATCACCGATCGATCGAGGACCTGTCAGGAGGCTACCTACTTTGTGTATCTCCATCCACTTCAAACAGCCTCTTTCTCTTAGTCGCCTTAACCCCGGAACAAACGCCGAACACGTGATAGTGGCATGGAGACTGAGATGGCCGAGAGTCGGGACGGGTCTCCCCCAGCCTTGAGTCGGAGAGCAGTAAGTGTCTCACTTCTTTCGGGCGCCCGAGGACCCCGTGGTTTTGGTCTTGTGTGTGCTCATGTGTGTATGTGTGTGATGTGCGCTGTCTCAGCGTGCCGGCATCACATTAGCGCTACACGGTACTACTACCTACCTAGGTAGACACTTATGCCTGCATGAAGACGGCACAGTACTTGCCTCGTAGCGACTTAGCTGACGATATCGAGATAGTGTGACCAATGCCGCCTGAGAAAGGTGAGGATTCGATTGTGCAACTCAAGAAGCCCTAATTGCTCTTGCATGAATGGGAGGACTGACAGGTCAATGTTCTTTCTCCTGGCAGATTCGCTGTGACAAAGAGACGCCCTGCTCCAACTGCCGGAGCGCCAGACGGTCGTGCAGTTCCACGGGTGCGGGACAGAAACCCAAGGAGCCGCGCCAGCGAGTCCTGATTTCCAGCCAGTAGTATGTATATTCCTTTTGCGAGGCCCGTGAATACCTTTCCGAATCGGAGTCCTGTTATACTACACAGCGAACTATTCGTAGTGCCCGTCGCTCCTGTTTATGAACGGCATTGGGTAGGCATCTATCAAGCCAATAGCTCACTAACTGCCTTCCTCTTCTCGTACAGCGAGCGTAAAATCGATCAGATAGAGGATCGTCTGGCCGGTATCGAGACCCTTCTACAGCAATTGGTCTCGGCTCGATCGACCCCTGGCGTCGAAACCATTACGCCACCCAGCTCTACTAGCCATGGCCAGCACGGGCAGATGCATGGAACCAGGACCTTGCGAACGTCTACCTCGAGTGCCGACAGAACGCCGTCGGCCACATCCAGTCGTAGGAACAGAGGCATTTCGGCTTCGGAAAAGGGAGGGGATGGCGACAACTCCACCCTCTTTGACCCCGAGGATGCAGAAACCTTTGAAGGCAACTCGTCACTTGCGGCTCATACGGCCTTTGCCTCGGAATTTTGTAAGCACCTTAACGACATGCCTTTGCGAATCACTCTCCACCAGATTTTGACTACGCTTGGCGACTGCACTATCATACCCTTCATATCCGAATTCAAAGTCGAAAAGGAAAATGCCTCGACCACTTTGCTGCTCTAAGCTGGCTGGTCCGTATAAGAGATCGTTGACTGATACGTGCTCATTCCACCACAGTGGCAGATGCAGTACGCAAGACGACGCTCGGCGACGGCGGCAGCATCAACCCCAAGTTCGACGCGGCGCTGAACTCGCTGCGGCAGATCCTCGATATGCAGAACCGGAGCCGGCAGCGGTCGACAGCTAGGGTATGGTCGCCGGGCCCGAGATTCACAAATCCCGTACCGGAAAACGAGTCCGACGATGACTGCCCGCCAAGTCGTAAAAACTTCCCGAGAACGAACCTCCGAGACCTCCCACTTCCCCCCATGGCGCTTGTTCGTGAACAGTTGCATGAAATGAAGCGTAAGACTAGCTACTTCCCCCACTTGCCACGTCTCCTTTCATAGTAATTGAACTATCTACACCCTCTCTATCCGGACATGAAGCAAATCAAGCCCAGGCTGACGTCGGACTGACTGACTGACTGATTGACTGACCTCACGCAGACGGTCCCGTGCCGGTGATGCTCGCGATCCTGTACACGTTCATCGACTACGAGCACTTCGCGGACCGGTGTCGGCAGCTGTACTTCGCGACGGACGGGGCGTCGGAGGCGAGTTTTATCATCGTGAACGCGGGGCTCACGTACATCTTCTTCGAAGCGTCCCTGACGGCGGCCGACGCGGCCAAGAAGGCGCGGTACGAGGAGTGCCGGGCCATGTCGCAGAATAACCTCGAGATCGCGCTGGCGCAGCTCAACATGATGATGCCGGCGACGGCTGAGAACATCGAGGCGCTGCTCATGGGGGTACGTTTGATGCGATGGGATGCGATGCCTCTTTTCATTTGGGTTATGGGCATGATAGACACCTCGAAGGATCGGGACAGCACCATACTGACGATCGAGCGATACAGGCCTGTTTCTGCATCGACGAATCGCGGGCGTCAGTCGCCTGGATCCTCGTGTCCAGGGCAGCACACAGTACGTCCCATTCCACCCCCTCCCCTCCCCTCCCCATCGTAGATACCTACCTTACCTAGTATGTACTTACTTCACACAAAACTAACACGCCCCCCCTTTTCCTCCCTCCCCAGTGTGCCGCACACTTGGCTACCACCAGATCCACAGCATGAACGACGACATGCCGCAGACCAAGGCAGACAAATCCCTGCTGTTCTGGTGCACGTACATGCTCGACAAGGCGCTCTCGCTGCGTCTGGGGCGGGCGTCGGTGCTGCAAGACTACGACATCTCGCTGCCGCACGTGACGCCCGACGCGAAGGCCGCGTACCCGGGCAAGGAGGTGATGACGCTGTGGATCCAGCAGGCGCGGGTGATGGGCCGCATCTACGAACGGCTGTACTCGCCGGGCGCGCTGCGGCAGCCCGAGGCGGCGCGCATCGAGCAAGTCGCCGTCCTGGCCGCCGAGCAGCAGCGCATGATGGCGTCGACGCTGTCGCTTCTGAACGAGTTCAGCCCGGACGCCGAGGGCGAGGCGCGCATGTTTTTCCTGACGCTGAAGTCGGACGAGGTGTCTTTCCTCTCGAGTCTCTCGCTCACGTACCGCGCCCTGCCCCCCAACGGCCCGCACAGCCGGACGTTTGCGACGGAATGCGTGGAGAGCGCGCGGGCGGCGATCGCGAGCCACTTGGAAGCCACGGCGCTCATGTCCGACGAACAATCGCTCAAGATCGTGTACATCCACTGGACGATCCTGTACGCGCCGTTCATCCCGTTCATCGTCATCTTCTGCCTCGTCATCGAGACGTCGGACGCGGCGGACCTGGCGCGGCTGCACGCGTTCGTGACGTCGCTGGAGACGGCGTGCGAGGTGTCGTCGTCCGTCCGGAAGCTGCATCAGCTCTGCCACGTGCTGTATACCGTCGCGGCGCTGTATGTCGAGGCCAAGGCCGCGCGCCCCGTGGGGGGAGGGAGTGAGTTTGATGTGTATTTGTCGCAACTGGGCTTCATGCCCGTGGACGAGGCTGCTGGGGCGATGCCGGGCATGCAGACGGGCGTTGTGGGGTTGGGGGAGGATGGGAGGGTCGAAGGTATGGGCATGCAGGCCAGTTCGCTGGAGGACTGGTTCTCGGGGAAGAATTACATGATGGGACTGCTGGAGGAAGATCTATCGGGGATTAACCCCATAGGGTGGCCTTCATGATGGGAGAGGTAGGACTGGGGAATACTGTATTTGTAATTGGAGTTATGAGGATGGATGGATGGGACTCTGTATAGGTAGAGGAAATTATGTATGCCATGAAATGCCACTCGATCGTGTCGAACGTGAGAAGATAGAACGACAACGACAAAGGGAAGTCTTGATTTCGCACTCGCACCCCCATGCGGATGTGGACTCTGACATCCCGCCGTCGACGCTTCCGCTATCAATCACACATTGCTTGTAGGATCTATTTATGTACAGTACACGGCATGTAACGCCCTGTTGTTTGCTTCCCTCACTCGCTCGCTCGCTCTGCTCTCGCACCGACACACCCGATCCGTCTATTTCCCCAGCCTCTCGGCCTCGAGCTCCCGCTCGGCGGCGCGGTAGTACTTGGCGGTGTCGACGCCGTGCTGGCTGTGGTTGACGAAGTTGAACCAGGGCAGGGTGGACATGAAGAGGGCCGAGTAGCGCGACTGGCGGGCGGCGACGCCCTGCATGTGCGGCGTCAACTGGCTCTCGCCGTACAGGGACTCGCCGGCCTTGACCTTGTCGACCATCTCGCGCATGTCGAGCTCGACCTCACGGGCGTTCTCGGACATGCCGTAGAACCTCACTGCGGGGCACACGGCGTCAGTATCCATCTCTGTCCCGGGGGCACGAGGGAGCAGGGAGCGGGGGGCAGAGAGCAGGCACGTCACGTACGAGTCGACCTCTGATAGAAGTAGAGGAACCCGCCCACGGCGCCGAGCACGCCGGCGAGACGCATGGCCCTGGCGAAGCCTCCGCGGCCGGCGTATGAGGGGGCGAAGCGCTCCATGGCGTACAGGAGACCCGGGCCGGCGGCGGCGGCCGTGATGCCGTGCACGTAGTCCGATGTGCGGGCGTACCCTACCACCCTCTTGAAGTGTCTATCGACGGGGTGAGCGTCACAGGTCAGCGGAAGATCGCAGGCATCGGCAAAGGCTCGTGGGGGAGACGGGGCGGTGGTGGCGTTGGTTCTCGGAGGTCAGACGTACGGGTCATTGTCGATGAGCTGCGGAGGGTGTTAGCATGAGCAATGAGCACGTCTTGTCACGCGGGGTCTGGTGGCGGGACTGACGGGGTAGTCGGTCTTGACGACCTTGCTGGGGATGTAGGTCTGCTGCGGGGTGGGAGTGGCCATGGTGCTGCGAGTCAATTGCGCTGCCCAACAGCTCCGATTGCTGGTTTACGATCGCTGTTCGAGGCCCATCTCGAGCTTCGGTTCGCGAAGGGCCAGGAAAAGACGCTTAGGTAAGCGGTTGTTCTTCGGCTGTCGGGCAAGCTGGACGGGTAGGTAGGTACGTTCTTACTGGTATGAAACACCCTTTTGGGTCTGTTTTGGGTTAGTGCGGCTTCAATGGATTCAACGCTAAATTCATTCCCACCCCACTATAAGACAAGCCCCACCATTTCCACTTAGACGCGCTTCAAGCTACGGACGCGTTAGAGGGTCGTTACCTCCGATTCCTACTACAATTAAATCGTTGTACACACTCACTACTTACTTACATATATCCCACAGGTTCCATCACTTGCTACCGGAAACAAAATCGAATCAGCCCCCCCCGAATAGCGTAGCATATCGCTACAGATTCACCCAACATGGCTTCACGATTGGCATCCAGGCCGTCCGCACCCCCCGCCAATCCCGTCAACGCTCTCGATAACTACGACGTCGACGACGACCCCTTCGCCGATTCTGGAGATGACGCAGCTCAGAAGGGCGGAAGCGCAGATGCGCAGTCTAAGAAAAGGAAGGATGCGACCGGCCTCGGCATTGATGAAGCCGTCTCCGTCAGCAAGAAACCGAGAGTACCACGAGTCAAGCTAGACGAGACCCGGCTACTATCCGAGAACGGGATACCCAAACTACGGAGCAAGGCGAAGAATCTCAAGTTCAAGGGGAAGGGCCACGAAGTACGCATATCACCACACCATGCTACCACGTTGTGCGCGCAAGTACTCATGTCAGCATCAACAGTTCTCCGATACCGCCCGATTGCTGTCGTTCTACCAGCTCTGGCTCGACGATCTCTTCCCCAAGGCCAAGTTCCTCGACGCCCTCGGCATGGTCGAGAAGGTGGGTCACAAGAACCAGATCCGACTAAAGCGCATCCAGTGGATCGACGAGGGGAGGCCGAGACCCGCCGGGTTCAACGACGGCGAAGACGACGACGACGACCTCTTCGGCGACTCGAACCAGGCTGAAGAGCGAAGCCCCGCCATATTCCCGGCCCGCGTGGCTCCCATATTCCAGAACGGCTCGGACAAACGCGCCAAGACGCCGGCGCAAGACGACCCCTTCGCCGACGAGGACATCTACGATGCGAGCCCCAAGCGGCCGACGAACATGGCGCCTACTGCGACATCGATGTTTGGGAATGGTGCGGATTCCCAGACTCATGGCGAGCCCGACGAAGATGACCTGGATGCCCTCATGGCGGAAGAGGAGGCGCAGCAGCGAACGGCGTCCACTTCGATATTTGGAAACGGCAAGACGACGCAGACAACGCAGACACGGCGTGGGCCAGACGAGGACGATGATCTAGATGCACTTATGGCGGAAGCGGAAGCAGGATCATCCACCACAAAACATACCAAGTCGGTAAGTCACAGACCCGCGACAAGAGCTGTGATAGACGACGACGATGACGACCTGGACGCGCTCATGGCCGAGGCGCAAGGCTCAGCGGCGAAAACCCCACCATCGCCTAAACCCAGCACATCAAGGGCGGGAGAGGGCACAGCTGCCACTTACAACGTAGATGAAGATGAGGAGGCCGCCATGGCTGAGATGGACGGGTTATGGTGATCACCAAGAGTGTGCCCAGGTGTGTACTCATTCATAAGAGCATCGTCTGGCGTTCATGGGTTGGGGAGGACCACTTGTTATTGGCATGACGACGATTCATGAATCTGCGCCTCTCTCTTTCTTAGACTTGTGATTCCGATAATGAAGACTCTGGCGCCACTATTTCTGATTATCGTTGCGCCGGTCTCTTATAGATGTATGCTGTTTGTGACTGCAGTGGAGGGGGAGAGAGCAGGGCTCATAGGGCAGCGTTGTGACGTGTTTGGCGGGGTACGGTACCGCAATCTACCTATAACCTAAGGCACCTACCTATTAGTAGCTATTGCAGTGCTCATCCATGCTCCGGCATGCACCAATTGCGCTATCAATAACTACCTAGCTGGACCAACACACCTTAATCCCCGACATGTGCCCCGGAATGCCCACTGGGGGGTATCCGTCTCCAGCACCACCTGCACGCCTTCAGATCGTTACCTACCTCGCTTCAAAAAATCCAACCCCCCGCGTTTTGTTGATACCAATCCTGAGCTTGTCAATCTAGGCGTCCATGAGCGAGTGCCAGTCTCGAGCAGAAGCCCAGACTCATCGCCGTCAACACCGCCATGGCGTCTGCGGACGGCCCAGGGCTCGTCGAAGCCATGCAGAGGCTTCACCTCGTCGATGCCGCCAACGGTTTCAACATCGACGACATGCTGTTCCAGCAGAGGCCCAGGAAGCGCGCAAGGCAGGACCCGGCCGAGCTCAAGGCTGCGCTCGAGAGGAAATACCTCACGCCGTCCAACACCTTCTCGCCCGAGTGGCTCAACCGCCTGCAGCAGCGCTGGGACAGCCCCGCCGACCTCACCGAGCTCTTCCGCATCGCGCCCACCCAGTCCCGCTCCGTCACGCGCTTCCAGCGCCACGGCCTCGAGGGCAGGGTCACCGGCTACAAGAACGTCACCGTCCCCGCCAACAGCGCCACCGCCAAGAACTCGACCTCCCTCACGCGAAAGCCCGGCAGCCGTGCTGACTTTGTGCGCGGTGCCGCCGGGTTCTTCCCCTTTGCCCCCGGTGGCCTGGAGGGTGTCGAGGCCACCGCCGCCGTCGAGGAGCAGATGCTGCGATCCACGGCCTCTGCCGTCGACGGCTCCAAGAATAAGCTTGAGCGCGTCATCCGGCTCGGTGCTGAGGGTGGTCTTCTCGAAGTCGCTCCGGGTCTGCATCGTGGCATCGACTTCAGCAAGAAGGAGTCGGTCGTCGACGAGAAGGCGGCCAGGGCGATCGAGGCTGAGCTAGACCAGGAACCCGAGGACAGCCCGGAAAAAGAGGAGGTCAACGGCCACGTGGACGCCGTCAACGGCATCGACGAGGAGCATGACGAGGACGAGGACGAGGACATCGATGCCTTGCTGCCCGTCGAATTCCCGGCCCTAGAACCGCATGCGAAGCTGGCTGCATCGAGCGCGAGGAAGGCCGGCCGAGAGTGGGCGCACATGGTTGATATCAATAGGGACATCACCAATTTCCGAGAATTGGTGCCCGACATGGCGAGGGAGTGGCCCTTTGAACTCGACACGTTTCAGAAGGAGGCCGTCTACCACCTCGAGAATGGTGATTCTGTTTTTGTGGCAGCCCATACCTCGGCCGGCAAGACGGTCGTAGCAGAATATGCCATTGCTTTGGCTGCGCGCCACATGACCAAGGCTATTTATACCTCGCCCATCAAGGCCCTTAGCAACCAGAAGTTCAGAGACTTTCGTGAGACCTTTGATGAGGTGGGCATCCTGACCGGCGATGTCCAGATCAATCCCGAAGCGAGCTGTCTGATCATGACGACGGAAATCCTACGTAGTATGCTGTACAGGGGCGCCGACTTGATCCGTGACGTCGAGTTTGTCATTTTCGACGAGGTCCATTATGTCAATGATTTTGAGCGAGGCGTGGTGTGGGAGGAGGTCATCATCATGTTGCCTGAGCATGTTACGCTTATTCTGCTTTCTGCGACGGTACCGAACACATACGAGTTCGCCTCCTGGGTCGGAAGGACGAAGCAGAAGGACATCTACGTCATCTCCACGCCGAAGCGGCCTGTGCCTCTCGAACATTATCTCTGGGCCGGCAAGAACATACACAAGATCGTGGACCATCAGAAGAAGTTTTTGGAGAAAGGTTGGAAGGAAGCCGACCAAGCCATGCGCGGTAAGGATAAGGCCCTCCCGACCCCGGGCGCACCACGGGGTGGAGGCAACCAGCAGCGTGGCAACCAGAGGGGTGGTGGCGCTCGAGGCGGCAACCAACAACGTGGCGGACAGCGCGGCGGTGGTCAGCAGCGAGGCAGAGGTGGTCCTCCACGGGCCGGACATGCGCCCGGTCATATGGGTCGCGCTGGACGACCAGGTGGTTTCACATCAATTGCCCAAGACAAGAACCTGTGGGTTCACCTCGTGCAATTTTTGAAGAAGCAGAGTCTCCTGCCAGCCTGTATTTTCGTCTTTTCCAAGAAGAGATGCGAGGAAAATGCCGATGCTCTTAGCAACCAAGATTTCTGCACCGCCCAGGAAAAGAGCCATATTCATATGATTATACAAAAGTCTGTCGCACGTTTGCGTCCAGAGGACCGCGTCCTACCCCAGATCATTCGTATGCGGGAGCTTCTCGGCCGAGGGGTCGCCGTGCATCACGGTGGACTGTTACCCATCGTCAAAGAAATTGTCGAGATCCTCTTTGCTCAAACGTTGGTGAAGATACTTTTCGCCACGGAGACGTTCGCTATGGGCCTGAATCTCCCGACGAGAACGGTGGTTTTCTCGGGCTATCGAAAACACGATGGCCATTCTTTCCGGAATCTTCTTCCCGGCGAGTATACCCAGATGGCGGGCCGGGCTGGTCGTCGTGGACTTGATCCTGTTGGATCCGTCATCATCGTACCCCCTGGAGGTGGTGACGAAGCACCGCCCGTAGTCGATCTTCAGAAGATGATCTTGGACCCACCTAGCAAGCTGCGGTCCCAGTTCAGATTAACCTACAACATGATTTTAAACTTGCTTCGAGTGGAGGCATTGAAGATTGAAGAGATGATTAAGCGCAGTTTCTCCGAGCATGCCACCCAACAACTACTACCCGAACACGAGAAAGCTGTGAAGCTGTCCGAGGCAGATCTCGCGAAGATCAAGCGAGAGCCCTGCACTATCTGCGACGCGACTATGGATCAATGCCACCAAGCGGCTATGAATTATAAACAACTGACACAGGATCTATACAAGGGCCTCATGGGAATACCCATAGGCAAGAAACTATTCTCCCAAAAACGCTTGATTCTTTGGAATAAGGATGGTGTGCGGACGCCCGGCATCCTCCTCAACGAAGGTGTTAGTACTAAGGTGTCGGGCGGTCAACCGACAGTCCACGTATTCGAGATCAAGACGGGCCGCGAGACGCGGGACTCGTCAGATATACTTCCCTTGATGAAAGGATTTAGACCATTTCTCAAAACGTTACCCCAGCAAAAGAGGAATATTGTGGCCAAAACACTTCACGTCCCCTTGAGCGATGTCGAGTGTCTCACCACGACGCTCGTAGATGGCATCATTCCCGACTTCTTCCAAGGTGGTGAAAGTAGAGCTAAAGCCAAGGACAAGATGTTGAGGATTTGTAAGAGTTGGGAGTCGGACATTTGGGACGAAGTGAGCTTCTCGAAGATCAAGAGCTTGAACTTGCAGGAAATCATACAAAAACGCCAGCAAGAGGTTGCGAACATTCTACAAGCAGCTACCGTGCAGTGTCCCAAATTCTTGAAACACGTAAGTGTCTTATATACTCAATTCACCTTTACGCCGAGTCAGATGACACCAAGAATCTTGTCTATTTCCACTTCAAGCGAGTTTATTTACACAACTAACATCATCGCAGTTCGCCATGTGTCACGATCAATGGCTTATCAAAGAACACATCTCCTCCTTGCGTCAAGCTCTCTCGGATCAAAACCTCCAACTCCTTCCCGATTACGAACAACGCATCGAAGTCCTCAAAGACCTCTCGTTCGTCGACGCGGAGACCCGTATCCAGCTCAAAGGCAAAGTAGCCTGCGAGATTCACTCGGCCGACGAACTAGTCCTAACCGAACTTATCCTGGACAACGTGCTCGCCGACTACGAACCCGCCGAGATCGCAGCCTTGCTTTCCGCATTCGTCTTCCAAGAAAAGACGGACTCAGTCCCGAACCTCACGGGCAATCTCGAGCGGGGCATGAAGACGATCATCGAGATCAGCGAGAAGGTGAACACGGTCCAGACGGATCGGCAGGTGATCCAGAGTGCCGAGGACAGCAACGACTTCGTCTCGCGGCCACGGTTCGGGCTCATGGAAGTCGTGTACGAATGGGCGCGGGGCATGAGCTTCAAGAACATCACGGACCTGACAGATGTGCTTGAAGGCACCATCGTACGGACCATCACGCGACTAGACGAGACGTGCCGCGAGGTGAAGAACGCGGCGCGCATCATTGGCGATCCAGAGCTATACCAGAAGATGCAGACGGCGCAGGAGATGATCAAGAGGGATATCACGGCCGTCGCGAGCTTGTACATGTGAGGAACTTGCTAGGCATTGCTAACGATATCGAATAGACGTACGAGTCCCGTAGGAACAGGGGATGAAGAGAAATAGACTTGGAACAACTACTCGACTACCTGCGTAATAAGGTATTCTAGGAGTTGAAACACGGGGCTTATGATGTAGTTTATGTATCGTAACTATTATGTCCACGGGCGGGGGGCGGGGGGGGGGGGGGGGGGCGGGCGGGGGGGGGGGGGGGGGCGGGGGCGGGCGGGCGGGGCGGGGCGGCGGGG